>OZ012663.1:52916475-52995475 GCA_963942545.1 Oxycera nigricornis
CAAAAAAAAATTCTCAACATAGTAAATACTTCATTTTATTATTACAAATAAGTTTTATACGAATCGCATTAACATTGGAATTGGTATAGCCCTTTGAAGTTAGATTTTTGTTTTTTTATGATTTTTTTTATTCTAACCACTTTATCTTAAATTTTTACATGCACAATGTTTTGTCCTGTCACATAAAAAAATTTGATATTCTCTGATGACCAAATCCCGTTAACAATATTTTGTCATAAATTTCCAATTTCGAATAGTTATAGTAGTTCGAATGTAGCAAGGCAGGGTTTTTTCTGCATCGAAATTTCACTTTCTACATTAACAGGTAAAAAAATTTCACGCTTCGCTCGACAGGTAAAAAGTTATACTTTTTATTAGGTACATTAGTGTCTATGTACAATGTCTAATACCTAAGCTATTTTTGTGTGACCTACGTAGGATCATAGTGATCCTGGATAGAATTTAATTGCATTTTAATGACCTCTTAATTATCATTTTGCTCACAAGGGGTTAATGGGAACCCGATTAAATTACCGCTTTAAGATTTTCAGGCATAAATGAATAATCGTTGCGTATAAATGCGCTGACAGGATTAATTTTATGCGTATTGTAATAGAATGATGTCGAAGCGGGCAATACCTGGCCAAGGTGTGGCATGCCCACGAAAAACTGGATGAGTATGGCAGGACAGTGGGACTGTCAAACTGTGAAGAAGAAGAACAACAACAACGAACGAGAGAGATTCGTTTTTCCGGCGAATCAAGTGAAATCAGAAGCATCGGCCAGAGCGCGAGTGATAATTAAATAAATAACGATTAAAGCTCAGATGTGGGGTCCGCCTAAGGAAAACTGCCGTGAAACACCGAGAAATTAACTTTTGTGAAGACCCAAAGAAGTGCCGCGTGGTAATGAGCATGTCCGGCCAACTAACCAGGAAGGAACTCATACAGCTGTTGCAGGAGGCGGCAATAGAGTCACCGGAGTCCGCGAGTGTGGCACAATTGCGCACACTACTCGAGAAGACAGTTGGCGCAAGAAGCACCCCGAAAAAGGGAATTCGAGAAGTCACCTCCGACCAACCCCCTGCTGCCAACTCGATGGAAACTGCTGCCGCTGCCGCCCCGAAATTGACTGCTGCCACTGTCGCCCGGAAAATAATCGCTACCCAAACTGCCGTCGCTGCTGCTGCCCCGCTACGAACACACTCGACGTCGCCACCCTCCAGTTGGCCTTGGCCGCATACTTCGAGGAAATCGCTGGCCAGCAACATGGACAGCGAATAAACCGAATCGATGCCCCAGCCCCCAAGGCACCCGCCATCAATCAGATGCCTGCTGAACCTTCGGCCCCTGCCGCCGCTGCCTCATACTCCAGCCGGAGACAAGGATTACCTTCGACTGCTGTCAGCGAGGAATTACGCGCTGCCGACGAAGAAATCGAGCTTCTCAACAAAAAAAGGCAGTTACTCGAGTTGCGAAAGGCCATCCGAGAACTAGAGGAGGGTAGAGACATGCGGGACGCCATTCCGAGGTGTATGGACATCGCTGATGTCCAACTGATCGTCAACCAATTTAGTGGGGACGACCACTACGATATTGACACATTTTTAAGTGACCTAGAAGCCGCCTTCTCAACAGGCGGTCAAGACGAAAGGTCCAAATTAATCTGTCTGAGACACAGCTTACGGGGACAGCTCAGGCATTCCTCCGAACCACAAGTGCTGCTTGAGCAACGAGCTCGTGATCGAGTTTGGTCGACGCTATGCTGCCCAGGGCACCTACAGGCTTCTCCAATCCAGGAAATGGAACAAGCGAACGGAGACCATTCAACGGTACATTCTAGAAATGCAGGCAATTGCCAAACGAGAACGGGCGGTCCTGGAGATCATCAACTTCATCATCGACGGATTGAGCCTGCCGAGCGCTGAAACGTGCCTCCTATTGAACGCACAGACGCTGCTCGAACTCAAACGGATGGTCGATACTCATGAGAGGCGTCTCATTGAGCGATCATCACTGATGTCCATTGCTGCCCAACGAGCCCCTGCTGCCAGATCGATGCCACAACAACGCCCGTCAACTGCTGCCGAAGAAACTGCTGTCCGATGCTTCAATTGCTCCCGAATGGGGCACTTCCAGAGCTAGTGCCCGTACGGGAAGAGGCCACCAGGGTCGTGCTTTCGGTGTTGGAAAATCGGACACCTACACAAGGACTGCCCCAACCCGAGAAAGTAACTGCTGCCCGGACGATCACCACCAATCCCGAAGTTGCTGTCAACCTCTGCCGAACTGCTGCCCCCCATTCACCTCTGGACGATGAAGAATATGTAGATGTAGTTAATAAGGTGAATGTTGCTCATATTTCCGATACTGGTAGGCGCATTGAAGTGACGGATTCCCTTTCTATTTTTGATACCGGCAGCCCTGTCAGCTTCATTGCGAAACGACTGGTTCCGCTGTCCAAGAGACAAACGATGCCCTTCCCCACCGCTTATGTAGGATTGGGCAATGAGAAACTGCTGTCATATGGCCGAATCAAGTGCCAACTGCAATACCGGAACACCACAAGATTTGTTATACTTTTCATATTGCCTGATGAGTCATCCGCAGTACCCATAATTTTTGGTCGGGATGTTCTCCAAAAATTTAATGTTCAATTAAAATTATTTATTTATTTACACCAAACAAGGCATCAAGTAAACAATACAAAATACATAAATAATTAATAAGTTAAAGTAAAGTAAATTAGTCTAATTAAAACTTAATCAGGCTTAGTTGGGGAGTGCGTGGTTATGATGACAATAGGGCCTTTGTCAGGTTACGTTTAAAGGACGATTTAGGGATACCCGGAGAATAGTGGTTTCTAATAGTGTTGAATATTCTGCAACATCTATTTATCGGTTCATTATGGCCATAGGCCGTGTGATGCCGATATTCTTTAAGCAGGGTTGTGTGTCGAGTACGTCGTTGTTGGTCATTAAATTTTATTCTATCAGCGAGGGCAACTATATTTACTGCGCCGCTGATAACGTCGAAGGTGAAACTGGCATTAATTAGTGTTCTTCTAGATGAAAGAGGCATTAAGTTTAGAAGGTCTAGTCTATATTTGTAGGAAGGAAGACTATGAAAAACACTCGGGTTGTAGAGGTCCCTCAAGGCGAAAAGCAAGAATTGTTTCTGGATAGATTCAAGTCTGTCGCTGTGGAGCACAAAAACGTATGCAAGCGTATTCGATCAGAGGCCGCACGAAGGTGGTGTATATTTTGGTAACCCAAACGTTTTTGAACTCCTTGGCACGTCTTTTAATGAAGCCAAGCTGTTTATTAGCCTTTTATAGGACTTTGTCATATTGCAGATTGAACCGCAATTAGTTGTCTAAGACTACGCCGAGGTCAACGACATGATCAGCCTTGTTTAATACGATGTCGTTAAGGTAATAAGAATATGTAGTAACTGCATTCTTACGGGAAAAGCTCAACACGTGGCATTTGCTGACATTGAGATAGAGCTTATTCTGACTACACCAGTGTGCAAGTGCTTGAAACTTGGACTGGAGGAAGGCTGCATCCGATTGTGTTTTGATGCTGTAGTAAATTTTTCAGTAGTCAGCATAGAATAGGTGAGGTATGTCAGACAGTGTCGCAGATAGATCAAAAATGAATATATTAAACAACAGAGGGCCTAAATGACTGCCTTGAGGTACTCCGGAGGATGCAAAAACTCTTTTAGATAAGTGACCTTGGAATTTGACCATCTAAGTTCGGTCACAGAGATAAGATTGTAGCCAATTGAGTAGGAAACCAGATACTTCAAAATTACGTACTTTACGTATTAGGGTTTGATGATCAACCCGGTCAAAAGCCTTACTAAAGTCTGTATAGATCGCGTCAACTTGGTTTCCCTTTTCCATTTCACAGAGGACGTCAGAAACTAGGATCATGAGATTAGTGGAAGTCGACCTGCCTTTACGAAATCCATGCTGCTGTTCGTTAAGGAGAGGGTCTACGATGGAAGTGAGAATATCGCAGACTAGCTTCTCAAAGAGTTTGGGGATTACTGACAAAATAGCGATCCCTCGGTAGTTATCAACAGATCGGTTATCACCACTTTTATGAATAGGTATAAGATGCGAGGATTTCCAGGAGGACGGAAAGACACCTAGAGACAGAGATCTATTGAAAATGAGGTGCAAAGGAGTGACAAGTTGGTCTATGCAGCGAACCAAGAAACCAGGAGGAAGTAAGTCTGGGCCGGGTCCTTTGTTCACTTTTAGCTCGTAAACAGCATTAATAATTGCCTCTTTTGACAAGACTTTACTGTCGATGAGGGGCGTTGTGTTAGCTCCAATCGACGGTGTTGTCGACGAGACTATAGGCGGGCAGAAGGTCTCCTGAAAATGATCGGCAAATAGGTTGCAAGTTTCAAGTGGAGAGGAGGATACAACATTCCCTTTGAACAAAGAAGCGGGATAGCCTGTCGTTTTACGTTTTATATTAACGAAATCAAAGAACTTTTTCGGATCATTAAAAATGCTTTCACCAATTACGCTGACGTAAACATCGTACGGTTCTCGGGATTTAGTGGAGAATTCATTGGACGAAAATTCCATTTATAATTTTCCTATATAGTCTGTTTCTTTGGTTTCTTAAGTGCCTTGAATCATGATCAAGCCAGGGTTCTGAGAGTTTGCTCCGTTTCTTTATCTTTGGTACATATTTATTAATAGCATGAAAGATTAGCGTATAAAAAGAAGTTATAGATTCATCTAAATCTATCGACGAAAAGAAACTCGGCCAATGTATGGTATCGAGAGAATTTTTAATGCTAATATAGTCAGCATTTAAGAAATCATATACAATTTCATTATTGTACGATTTGGTAAAGGGTACATTCGCAGTGGATAGTTCAACCGTCAAAGCTGAGTGATGGAGAGTGTTGGAGAAAAGATTCTCGATGTCAATGGTTGGGCTAACCACCGCTTCGTCATAAAAGTTGGTGAAAATCAGATCTAACCATTTGCCATTTTGGTTAGGAGTCGAAATAACTTGCTGCAAATCATTGCCATAAAACACACTGATGAGATTAAAGTCAATGTCGCCAAGAATGTTGACTGGGAGGAGGTGACTATCATTGTCATCGGTGATAAAGCCAATATTCGGGCGATTGAAGTCACCAAATATGATAATTTTATCATCCACATTCAATGAAGCAATGACAGAAGATATTACGTCGCTCAAATCATTATAAGTAGTATCTTCGGAGTGTGGGGGCACATAAATAACACCGATGTAGAGGAAATGTTTTTCTGATAAAACTCTGATAAATATATGTTCAAATGATTTATGGGACACGGTTGTAACAAGTTCACTTGACAGGGAGTTGTGAATTGCGGTAAGAACACCACCTCCCCTTGAGACACCAGTATGAAGATAATCACGATCAGCTCTATAGATTGTCCAATTGTTGTCAAGTATTTCTTCGTTTTTGTACGAGTCGTTCAACCAAGTCTCTGTTATAGTGAGTATATTGAAATGGCAAGATTTGGCGTCAATATAAAGTCTATTTAATTTGCCCCTCATACCACTGCAGTGATGGTAGAGAAATCTTAAGATTTTAGACGTGTCTTTCGTATTAGGAATAAAATTTCTTATGGTCTTCCCGTGATTTTTGTAAGAGAGAGATATACTTAGAGCTGACATAGGAGCCATAAGTTTCAAGATCACGTTTGACTTGATCAGGGGACATACCGAGTTCTTCATGATATCGATTAAAAAAGAGGCGTAAAGAACCAAGGTCATTAGGGAGACCTTCTTGTTGGATCATGACCTTGAGATTGGTTTTCGTTTTCTCCTCAAAGCAAGTAGTTTCCGGTGCGTTATGCATGTACGCAAGGAAAAGGCGGACATTGTCGTAAATTTTATGGTCTCTTAACCGAGATAAAAGATATATGCTCTCAAGATCGTCTGTAGAGTTCGAGGTAACTCTTACAATCAGAGGTACCAGTGGATCAATAAATTTAGGTGTGGAAGGTTGATTAATAGGAGGGTTTGGCATGTGGGTAGCACTGGATTGCGGAGGGATTTGATCCAGTCAGCAGTCATCATGTGACAAGGGGAGGTTTCGCAAGAAACATTAAGTGGAATGGATATTGAAGCCGGCTGTTTGGTATTGGAAATACGTCTTGCAGGGGTGGGTGTCCTAGGGTCTGCGCTGCATATGGGACTTTTTTTGAGGGAGGTGTCAGTGGTAAGCTTACAAGACGTAGGTATGCTAACGGGGACTTTAGAAGTGGATGCAGGTAAAGTGGGAGTAGTAATATTACCTAGTTGTTGGATGGGATTAGGGTTGTTAGTCGGGGAAATTGCAACATTTTTAGGGGAGGCTGTACACGTAAATGAATTGTTCTTACTGACTAGTTTCTGCTTACGCTGAACCTGAGTTACGTCATAGGGTGAATGTCATCCCATTCCAAATTTGCTTCGCCTTACCTTCATGCTGAAAGAACAGCCAGGCATACCGAGATGGAATGCATACTTTGAGTGAAGTGGTTTTTCTCTTGGTGCTTTTAGAGAGAGTTTCAGCTAAACAATCAGTAATGGCAAGCTCACTTTGAAGGAATTGAATCATCCACGTTACATCTGCAGATACTGGGGCACCCCTTACATGAAATACTTCGTAGTCTTCATTCTTCCGTGATATACACGAGGCAATAGTGACGTTTTTCACGTAATCCGCATTTATACGCTTAACTTTATTTATCCTTCTATTCCAATCTTCTTCTAACCAGGATGTACCGAATTGAAAAATCTTTCTGGCACTTTTTGTTTTCTGGGTAGTAGGTGTTGAAGCTGGCTTTTTATCATCGACAGATAAATGTTTGATGGGAGATGTTGCCTTGTCTTGCGTAGGAACTTTCAATGCACTGTTCAACATGTTTGTAAGGTCAGCAAACAAAATTTCATGGTTTAGGGGCAGTTCACAGCGGGTTGGAGTGTTATGGGTGATGCGGTTTTGTTCGCACAGTACAGTGCCCATGCTTACAATTTTCTGGATTGCACTTTCAAGTTTGTTCTCTGCGGTTGTTATCCATGATGAGTTTTGTATTGACAGCGTAGACAATTTTTCATTGAGCAGGTTTAATAGTCTATCTTCGAGGTCGGCTATATGTTTTGCATTTGGGTCCTGTTTGTGGGAAGGAGACGTCAACAGTGTACACATTTCCGCTAATTTATTATTCAAGATGTCAAATTTGTTGTGCAGCTCATGGAGAGCCTTGTCGAAACCTTTATTGTTTTTGGTGGTGGAAAGTACAGTGGTTAAATCGTCGAAACTGGTAGTCATTTCCACAAAACTTTCATCGTTTGCCCTTGTCTGCGCTTGCTGCTTCGTCAATAAGTGTGTTGTGTCCTGTGTTAATTTATCGACATGACTTATGATATTGTCACACATACATTTCATCAGCCTGTTGGTGTTCTGGCAATCTGCACAGATAAAGTTGTTGACCATGTAGGGATGGTACCAATCCCTAGGCGCATCAATACATGCACCGTGAAACTTTCTGTTGCAAAACCTAACCCCTAATCGCTTCTGAAACTTATGAACAACACCTTAAGTCTATAGAAGATGTTCTGAGGCGAATTTCAGAGAGATTCCTTGAATTAAAGCTAAGCAAATGCTGTTTCGGTTATAATGAAATCGAGTACTTAGGATATGTAGTAAACCAGTCGGGAATACGTCCCAGCAATGCCCATATCGAAGCCATTAAACAGTACCCAGCACCAAAGAACTTGCGGGAACTTAGAACATGTTTAGGTCTCTTTTCATACTTCCGTAAATTCATACCCTCTTTCTCGAAAATTGCGAAACCGCTGCTGTCACTTACGCACGAAGGTGTTACTTACCAATTCACTGAAGAATGTACTGCTGCCTTCAGAGAGTTGCGGGATAGATTAGCTGCTGCCCCCTTGTTAGCTATTTACAATCCCAAAAGAGAGACCGAACTTCACTGCGACGCAAGCTCCGCTGATTTTGGAGCCGCCTTAATGCAAAGACAAGACGATAATAAATTTCATCCTGTGCTCTTCTTTTCAAAAGCAGCCTCTGCCGCCGAATCAAGATATCATAGCTTCGAAGTTGAGACCTTAGCTATTATATATGCCCTGAGACGCTTCCGAGTGTACCTTGAAGGTTTACCGTTCAAACTCATAACTGACTGTAATTCACTTGCGCTGACGCTTAGCAAAAAACACATAAACTCCCGGATCTCCAGATGGGCTCTGGAATTAGAAAACTATAACTACACCATACACCATCGGAGTGGAGTATCAATGGGACACGTTGACGCTTTAAGCCGATGCCATTCGGGAAAAACAACCAACTCAGACGCCACCGCCGAACCCTTTGTCAGTACCCCCTTGATGAAAACCGATGTAAGTCCCATTAATATAAATTCCGAGGCCGCTGCCCCTAAGGAAACCCTAGGTTTCCCTGATGTCATAGGACATTCTGCCGCTGCAGTAGACAGCGACGAAGTAGATTTCCATATCCAGATCACTCAGAACCGTGACGAGCGTATTAAAACCCTTCGTAATCAATTAAGCTTAGGTACAGTCCCCGGCTACGAGCTAGTAGACGGATTGGTATTCAAAAAAGATAAACTAGGTCACCTGCGCCTATATGTCCCTGCCGAAATGGAAGACAATGTCATTCGATATAATCATGAGAAGATCGGCCACCAAGGCGTCGGGAAAAACTGTGCCCAATTGAAGAAGCACTATTGGTTTCCCCACCTGAAGGATAAAGTAGATCGCTTCATTAAGAACTGCATAAAATGCATCATGTATTCAGCCTCACCTCGGTCCAATGAGCACCACTTGTATAATATCCCTAAGGAACCACTCCCCATTGATACAATCCACATAGATCACTTCGGTCCCTTGCCTTGAGTTAGTTCCAAGAGAAAGCACGTTCTGCTCATTGTTGATAGCTTCACGAAATTTGTGAAATTATACCCTGTTAGGTCAACGAGCACCCGAGAAGTAATCTGCTGCTTAGACAAATACTTCAGTTACTATAGCCGCCCCAGACGTCTTATCTCAGACCGCGGAACCTGCTTCACCTCGGCCGAATTCGAAGCTTATATGTGTAAATGCAATATCATCCACGTAAAAGTAGCGGTCGCCTCTCCCCAGGCCAATGGGCAAGTCGAGAGGGTTAACCGAGTGATAAAAGGAATGCTAGGCCGACTCAGTGAACGGGTGAATCACGCCGACTGGTCTGCAAAGCTGTCCCATGCCGAATATGCTATTAACAATACTAAGCACACTTCAACGACGCGCGCCCCTAGCGAACTTCTGTTGGGGATAGAGCAGCGGGGAACAATAATCGATGAGCTTACCGAGTTCCTAGAATGTAAAGTCGCCAAGAAAAACACATATAACCTGCAGCAGATCAGAACCATAGCTTCCGCCACCATAAAGAAATCGCAAGATCGTAACTTTCGGTACTATCAGAACCATCACGTCCCTGCTAAAATTTATAAAGTCGGTGATTATGTGGTCATAAGAAATATAGATACTACCGCTGGAACCAACAAGAAATTCATTCCTAGATACCGACGCCCTTATGTCATGCACAAAGTTCTTCCTCACGATCGATATGTCGTCCGGGACGTAGAAAACTGCCAGTTAACACAGCTTCCTTACGATGGGGTTGTTGAGTCCTCCCGTATGAGGGATTGGTTGATTCAGGGGTGACGTCACATGAATAGCCTAAAATTGAGCAACACTTAGGTTTAAGAATTTTATTACCTGCTGTCATTAATAAATTGATTGCGGCCTTCAGCCAAAACATGCCGAAAAACAAATGTAAATAGAATTGTTTGTAAATCCCTCTGCCTGCTGACACTGAGCCTTCCGTCAACCGTTGTCAAACTTTGACGGTCGTGGTCATGGAACAGAAAAACTAGAGGAATGGTAGTATCCGTGTAGAAGCGTATACGTGTGTGGGCTCCAGAACAAAACGTTAAGTAGAGTCAAATAGAACGATACTTCGAAACGAACTGTCATCGATAAGTCATCGGAAGAAGTAAACATCTCGAATTTGCTGCAAAACTAGTGATTTTATGTGAATCGCGTGTTCAACAGTACGTTTTTGTAGCCCAAACAGTGCACAAATATTGTGCGTAATAGACTGTGAAGTAGTCAATTGAGAAATAAACAGAAAAGACTGTGAAATGAGTCAATTAACAATATGAAGTGCGTGATCGCGGCATGTGGAAATATTGCGAATTTCCCGAAGGAATCAGTCTCATTTCATAGGTAAGTGCTTTGATACATCTTTAGTGCGAAGGGGAGTACCATTAAAAACAGATTTCAGTTAAAAATCTTGCATTTCAATACTCACTTAAAAAATCAACATAATGTATGACATTTATCCAAATGAGCTTAGTCACGACTCAGCGGCGCGACAAAAGGCAATGTTGAAAGAAATTGTTTAGAGAATCTGAACATGAAGATTGATAATTGTGTAATTTAGTGTGCATTCATTTTAAAGGCATGTAAATAATTTGTTCGATTAACACATAAACATCCATTACTTATATTTAACTTATTTATGAAACTATAGCATATACGGTGTGAGTGTCGCCGTAATTCCGCCAAAGCTGGTCCCAAGCCCGGTTGAAAAAAGAAGAGGGAGGCCAAAATTTTAAACCAAAT
The DNA here is from genome assembly GCA_963942545.1 of Oxycera nigricornis. Taxonomy (NCBI): domain Eukaryota; kingdom Metazoa; phylum Arthropoda; class Insecta; order Diptera; family Stratiomyidae; genus Oxycera; species Oxycera nigricornis. Next base: position 52,927,193 of record OZ012663.1, read on the forward strand.
ATATTCAGCATACTTAAGTTCAAAGTATGAGTTTTGTTAATGTTAATATCTATGAAAATTATTAAACATTATGTTGAAATGTAAATTTCAATTTCTTGATCATTTGTGTAGCATCAGCATATTTTTTCGAGCAAAAATTATGCTACTAGGCAGTATTTGCGAATTTAAAATAACCATGTTGTTCCCAATGATACATCCAGTAGCTAGCAAACGTTACAGTTTATTAATGATCAGACTAAAAAATTTCCTCTCTTAATCTTATAGGAGCATGCGTAGTTAGCTGAAATTGATACTTTATTAAGGTTTCCTGTTTTATATACAAGCTTATATATAAGCTTGTTGTGTGCAATCGCATGATAAGATTGCAATTTTATTCTTATAATTAATTAACAATAATCTCAGTCCTTCTAGAGAAACTCAAAACAATTGGAGTAATCTTATAAATTTGTTGATATCTAAATGCCTTTTCTTACCTTTACAACCATGAATTTCCTACAAAATATGTCAATCCACCGGATCATCCTCTCTGTATATTATTCGGGTCTTTCTCGGGTGGATGTTAATAATAATAATCGATTGCAGTGCGAATTCATTTCTCGCATATGCTCATTTTATGTTATGGCTGACAAGAAGCATATCAAGCATATCCGATTAAGTTACTACTTTCTACATTAGCTTTCATTCTGAACATCAATTATATTTTCTTTATGATGTTTCCATACAATACTCGCGGAATTTCAAATGAATCTAAAATTCCCGCCATATTTTTGCCCATTTTGTTTATCTTGCGTTGTACGCCGCTGATGTCAACATGTTTGAGTTAGTGCCCACAACTACACTTATAAAAGTTGGCCCATGAAATTTGTTGAACTGCCACTCCTCTGTTCATTACCTCTTTGGTCGTGGTCGACCTTCTGTCAGATTGACCGAGTTGTAATAGAATAATGTCGAAGCGGGCAATGCCTGGCATGTCCACGAAAAACTGGATGAGTATGGCAGGACAGTGGGACTGTCAAACTGTGAAGAAGAAGAACAACAACAACGAACGAGAGAGATTCGTTTTTCCGGCGAATCAAGTGAAATCAGAAGCATCGGCCAGAGCGCGAGTGATAATTAAATAAATAACGATTAAAGTATACTGATTTATTCTTTCATTAGCAGCACAAGAAGTTAACTTTTCATAGAAAAATGTATTCTGCTAGTGAATACTTTAAAATGAAATGAAAATGTAGATGTGACCTTTAAAGGATTCTTTCCACTGTCGTCCTTGCAAGAGCGAATTGTCGACTTATTTGCCTTATACTGTAAATTAGATTTGCTACAACATATAGCATACTGATCATACTTTCGTCGATGCTGGCATGTGTTCACGATGGCCGGCCGCTTCGACTGTTTTGACGACTTAGCATCAGATGTTCTGTCTCTCGCCTACGGATCTCTCCCCTTCGGGATACGTTTGGATGGGGATGTCTTCGATTCGGATACCTTCGCCTATATTCAGCAGTTGCTCTGCCACTATTATTTTCGCATACCCCAATGACTAAAACCATTTCAAAGTATTCACTAGCAGAATACATTTTGCTATGAAAAGTTAATTTCTTGTGCTGCTAATGAAAGAATGAATCAGCAGACGCATAAAATCAATCCTGTCAGCGCATTTATACGCAACGATTATTGATTTATGCCTGAAAATCTTAAACTTTTAAAGCGGTAATTTAATCGGGTTCCCATTAACCCCTTGTGAGCAAAATGATAATTAAGAGGTCATTAAAATGCAATTAAATTCTATCCAGGATCACTATAATCCTACGTAGGCCACACAAAAATAGCTTAGGTATTAGACATTGTACATAGACATAAATGTACCTAATAAAAAGTATAACTTTTTACCTGTCGAGCGAAGCGTGAAAATTTTTTACCCGTTAGTTAATGTAAAAGGTGAAATTTCGATGCAGAAAAAACCCTGCCTTGCTACATTCCAACTATTGTAACTATTCGAAATTGAAAATTTATGACAAAATATTGTTAACGGGAATTGGTCATCAGAGAATATGAAATTTTTTTATGTGACAGGACAAAACAATGTGCATGTAAAAATTTAAGATAAAGTGGTTAGAATAAAAAAAATTTCATAAAAAAAACAAAAATCTAACTTTAAAGGGCTATACCAATTCCAATGTTAATGTGATTCATATAAAAATTATTTGTAATAACAAAATGAAGTATTTACTATGTTGAAAAGTTTTTTTTGACTGTTTAGCCGACGTAGTTTTTGAGATATGGTGTTTTCAGTAACGCAAGTCAAGCAATTTTTAAGAAAAATGAAAATGACTGTAGCAGCTAAAGGGTTAAGATTTCGGCAAAATGTTGCCAAACATTTTTTGTTGGAAATTGCATGAGAAATTGTGTGGTACTGTCCGTGTACGGTCATTACGGGACACCCTTTATATAAACACATTTCTTTTATAGCATATAAATTTTTTTTTATTTACTGTACTAAATAAAACTAGAAATTAAAACTAGAAATTAAAACGTATCATACATTACAGCATTAAGACGAGCAATTTTAAATTTTTCAAAACATTTATCTAGTGTCCTATGTGACTTCAGCATTATTCTGTACCAAATGTATTTTCTACCATGCTCTTGGCTCTTGATAATTTTAAAGGATGCGTTCACTGTGAAATTAATTCTATATAACGGCTACAAAAAATTAAATGGTGAAAGCAAAGAGGCCGCAACTCTATTTTATCAGTTTCGAGTTATTCTGTTCCCACATAACGTGTGTTATAGTTATTATCAAATCGTAATAAATGCAAGCAAGATAGCGATTTAAGGGGACTTTTAGGTTACGATTTTCGATGATTTTTTTTTCATAGAAGGAAAAAAGGTATCGTTCTGAAATTTCCCACAAATATTAACTAACATTTCAAGTATACAAAAAAACATTTTCAGAATTTTTGAAATTCTCTTTGGATTTTACGAACATTTCAAAAAAAAAAGTCTCAAAATTGATGGCGGACATGATTTCTCCAATCTAGCACATCTGCGAAAAAAATTAAAAAAAATTAATCCTTGGTTGAATGGCCATCGCGTGAACTAGGATAATTTTTTTCCGCCGAAAAATAACAAAATGACAGCCATTTAAAAAAAAATTTGTTTTTGAGGTTAGAAAATCGGCTGGAAATCGTAAAATTTATTTTCGATCAATTTGATCCTAGTTCACGCGATAGCAAGACATATCATTAACAACATATTAAAAATTCAGTATGATTGGCCCAATAGTTTTCTTTAAATCATGTCCGCCAACTCAAAAAACGCGATTCCGAGAAATTAACATTTAAAGTTTTTTCAGGTAATTTTTCAAAGTGAATGTTACGTACTTTTATTCTGTCATACCTGCGCAATACATTAGTCCTTCCTCTTCCTCGTACTTCTCCTGAAGCTTCAATTTTTCGTCTCTCTTAGCTGTTCTAGCCTCTTTGAAAGACTCAGTGCTGCGACGATTCGATTATTTTACGCGAGCGCGATCGACTTCCGCAGCGTGTCTAGATACTGAAATTCCTATTGCAATGCCCATCGGTTGCATTATTTTTAATGCACTTGCAAATCTTTAATCAAGTGTGAGCAGCAATTTCCATAATGATCATGCCAGCAAAAGTGTGCTTAGGGAAATTCCAAACACAATTATTTAAACTTTCGTTTTTGTTTTATGTGTTATTTCCCAAACATCTTTCCAACAAATCGTCTGATGTGAAGGCTTCGTAGATGGGTTTTAGGACTTGCTGTGCTTCTTGATCAAGAGGTGGAGCATGTTTATAGTTTTTTAATTCACCAGCCGCCTCAGCTTTACTATAATTGCACCAAGAGTCAGCACCAGCTGGACAATAAGTGTGCTGTGGATTTTGATCGGTAGAAATTTTGTGGTCGCATTTTTTCCTTGGAATCGGAATTGCGTCTTATTACCAAACCATAATAAGTCGACAAATTTTTCATTAATTTAATAGTTAATTTGGTTTTTCAGTATTTGCTTTTTTGGAATTGTTTTCGGTTCACTTTTTTTTTTAGTTTTAGAAGAACTTTCAGCCGTTTTTTTGCTGCATTATACGCTTTTTTCCTTCCTTGGCTCTCCTAACTAATCTTTTTTTAACGTGCAAAACAAAACAAAAAACAAGTATAAACCGAAGCAGACGTTTCAAAACAAGTGTGGAGGCGAGAACAATGAAATACGCTGGAGAGTTGAAAAATGCGCTTTCGCCGTGTTTCACCTTAGGCCCTTAAAAACTAGTTTAAAACTTTTGTATCGCTCTAAAACCTTTTACATCGTATTTTTGATTGTATTTAGGGATAGAATCAATCAAAAAAAATTCGATTTTTTGAAAATTTGTATCCTAAAAGTTCCATTAAAAAGAATTTTCAAATATTACTTAACGCGAGAAATAATTTTGTTCCGTAGGAAGTAGTAAAATATTATTTTTGCATGGAAAATGGATTATAGTCGGAGGAAGAGGGGATTACGACTTTATATTTTTCCATAAAAAGTCGTAACACTTTATTTGGACTTACGATTACGCCTAGACCGGGTAAATTGGATTTATTTATTTCGACTTCTGCAGATTCCGCATGTACCTGGCGGTGTTTCGCATGTCATCCCGTGCACCGCATGTACTGGGTTGTGTACCGCAGGCGCCGCATGTACGTCCCCGTGCACCACATGTGCGATTTTCCTAAAATTTTCGTACATGTGGCACCAAGTGTGCATGCGGTGCGTACGGAACACAAACAGGTACATGTGGTGCCGGGCGTGCATGCGGTGCGTCCGAAGCAAGCATGCCTTTCCGTTGAATCCGAATGTCGCTATAAAGTCCTCGACCATTCCATATAAGAGAGCGCTGGAATTATGTCGTTAGTGCATCCAAAAGGTAAATTGGATTCGGAACTGGTATGTAGAAGATGCTCTTCAACTTTTGGCGTTTGCGCTCTATCTTTTTAGCACGACTGTTTCAGTGAAGAAATATGCTTGGGTTATTTACTTGTTGTAGATTGATGATGTAGATTGATGGAAATTCATTGTAAATCTTTCAAAATAATTCTGCCTATTGGATTTACATATGACATTATCTTCGCGATTTGATGCTCCTAAGATGAGATCTCAAGTGTAAGGTATTGAATGACAATTTGCTGATGCTGATTTGGGGGTGGATAAGCACTTGGAAGTTTAGGGGCTGAATGACTTCAATCCGATCTTGATTGTAACAAGATCAGAATTGTATACATACCAAATAGCATACCATGTTTCTAATAACTTCATACTTTCTTGTGGAGATAGTAAAATACGTTTAATGAAATCTAAAATTTTTCTGCCTTCTTAGACTCACTTAAGTCTCTTATATTTCTACATTTTATGACAATGTTTTCTTCGTTATTATCATTTTAGGTCTAAAAACTCAACATTTTGTGATACTGGCATAAACTTTAGAGCATGACGGCTTTTGTAAAACAAGGACCAATTAATAAAAAGTCTGTGAATATGAATGTGAAAACTATTAACGTCAGGTTAAAAATTTATCCATTCAAATTTCTAGATCGCTTTTTAACAAGTAAATTTCCTATGTAACGAAACCTTAACAGATACATCATAACTTTGAGCTAAGTATCTGAAGTTTTTTCACAATATGCTATCTAGATTATGTGTCCTAAAACAAAATATTATTTAAAAAAATTCGCCAACTGATATTTGTATGAACGAACCGTATATGAAAATTGAGGCTCCCATCAGAAAATTAACTTACGACAATTTCTCCAATAATTTTTTTAGTTTTTCGTGGGCGTATCGTATTTTCTGGTACAGATCTTTAGAACATCCATTTTCTTGAATTGTTGAGAATCGGTACGTCCTGAAATTTTTTTCGCTATCCATGTAAGTTACGGCCATCATCCGCGGACAAAGAATTATTTTGATGTGATCGGAGAAATTCAACTGAAATGATAAGTAATTTTATAAGTTTATACTTGAATATAAATTCAAACACGAACTCTAAAGCCATTTTCATATGATATCACAATATTTTATAAATGAATATATAGATGTAAAATTACTGTTAAACGATAGGCGATATTATAAAACGACAGATGTAGCCATATCCGATTTCCTTCGCGTTTAGGTCTTCTTGCATGGCGTAACCCATCAGTACGTCTTAAAATAAATTTAGATTCGTCCGGACTGACTGACGTTCGTGCTTATAGCTAAACACACAACAAAATGAATAAAATACGAAAGGGACACTTAGTTGTAAATCTGGTACGCCGTTGTAGTCAGAGGTTGCAAATGTTTTTTTCAACTAAAAGTTAGACTCACTTGACATTTTTATTTTTTTTATTTTTCTGACAGCTGAAAATTACTATTTGTTATAATATTTTGGTTTACTATATTACGGGAAATTATTCTGTTAAAAAACCGTTAAGATCAATTCACAATAAAGAAAGTTATGAAGAAAAAAGTTTGTTTGACTTCGGTTGCAAATGTTTTTTCCAGCACTGTAATATATATATATGTGTGTGTTGATATATATATATATATATATATATGTATGTATGTATGTATATATACACTATCATTATACTACACAACAAAATTGTTCAAAAAAACACAAAATCTCTAAAATTAAAAAGAATCATAATTTATTTTACGGCTTAATAAATAATTCTACTTAAGGGGTAACACCACAGTAACGGTCGAAAAATAAGGCTTTTTTTGACAATTTTTTTCGGAATCCTGGAACGGGAGTAGGTAATTTCCGTTAAAGGACTTTATTGAGCACTCATCGAAGTATGAGACAAAAAAAAATTATTATCATTTTCATACAAAATGGCGGCGATAGCGCCAATCTTCAAATAAGCCTTTTTTTAAATTGATAAACCGGCGAAAAGATTTAGCGCAAACGATGAGACCAGGAACAAAAAGGAAACAAAGTTCATTATTCACATATAATTAGCTATAGAATCACGTAGGCATTTGTATTTAAACTGATTTATGTAGAAATGGCGCACTTTCGAATTATTTGTAATTGTTTGTAATTGTTTATATTTGTTTATAAAAAAACATTTACATCCAATCGAAAAACGGCTACGTGATGCTCAAGATATTGCATTTGCAAAGCTTCAAAAAAATTTGAGACTGATCGGAGCAATAGTTTCCGAGTTATGATTTCGCCCAACTCGAAAAAGGTAGTTTTGAGAAAAACGTGTTTAAAGTTTTATGTGCATTTAAATCATAAAAATGTTATATGTACATTTAATCAGCGATGCCTGCACCATACATTTGGCCATCCATGTTGATGCTAACCTCTTCCACCTCCTTCCTAGATGCTTTTATTGACATTCGAGCCTTTTTCGCAGCATCAGACAGTGACATCTCAGAATATCGAACACGACGCTCGACCGCCTCAACGAAGAAATTGTAGTAGTAGCCAATTTTTATATCTAAATTCTCCATGAGGCTCATTATACTCGAAAGGCCATCATTATAAATGCCCACGGCGATATATACTGCAGTCGCAAGTACTTTCTTCCCACTAGAACTTGATTTCGGAGCCATCGACCAGACCATTGCATTGAAGCTCTCGTTGCTATTTTGAGTGTAGCCGCCGATGCATCGAGAAAGCATGTCATTGGTACTCAATTCTTGATAAATTGGAGATTTTGCTTCAAAAACTTCTTGTGACACTGCTGGCTTATGAGTATAAGTTGAGTTACCAGTAGCCCGTGCCCTCTGCCACGAGCACCAAGAATCTTCTCCTCGGGCGGTAAGATATGTGCTTAGCGCGTGCTGTAGACGTTGCCGGAAAATCCAGAATTTGACGTTTAAAATTTTTTTTCAGCTATATAACGAGAAGAATACTATTTTGAATATATAAAGGTTCGTTTAGAGGTATAAAAAAAATTTGGATTTTTTGAACCGCTTACTGTGGTGTTACCCCTTAAATGCTATACAAACAAATCGAACTCCTTCAGTTAAGCTCACTTTAAAGAACAATAAAATTAAAAAAAAATTGCAAAATGCATTGGACAATAGAATAGAGACACCGAGAAAAATCAAATAATTTATATATTTGGGCATTTTATTAAAAATAAATAGAAAGTTCTTCAATATTTAATATTTAGTTGCGTGACCATTATTCCTAAGTATATCCGCGCATCTATTTGGCGTTCAATCAATTAATTGGTGGCATCGCTCAATAGGAATTTTAGACCATTCTCTTTGAATTATTTCCCATAATTCTGTTTTATTTTTTAACCGGTGTCCACCAACAGCCTTTTTCAGGTTCCCCCATAGATGTTCTATGGGGGAAAAATCGGGCGATTGCGATGACCATTCCATTAGGTGGATTTTTTGATCTTGAATGATTTTTTTTGCGTATTTGGATGTATAGGGTCATTGTCTTGTTGCAGGACCCATTTAAGAGACATATGCTCCTCTGCATAAGGTAGCATTGTATCCCTAAAAATATTGACATACTGAATTTTGTCCATATTGCCATCAATCAATCGAATCGGACCAATCCCATACCAGAAAAATTATCCCCATAATTTAATACTCCTTCCTCCATACTTCACTGTTTTTTTTTGTATATTGGGGCCTGAATTGTTGCATTGGTGGTCTTCGGACTTGCCTGTCGTCACTTCCAAATAAATTAATTTTAGTTTCATCAGTCCACAAAACGTTTCTCCACTTCTTGATTCCTATTGACCCACTCCAATCTCGATGGTCTTTCGCAAATTTTATTCGTTGTTTTATGTTTCGTTTCGATAATAATGGCAATTTTCTTGCAATTCTACCATACAAATTACTTTCTACAAGCCTTCTACGAATGGTTCTTGAAGAACCATTCAATCCTAATTCTAATTTAATATCTTTTGAAGTTCTTCGTTTTCTCGGTGTTTTTGCGCCATTTCAGTAATTTATTTTAAGTAAAACTTTTCCAAACGCAAATATTTTATATTATAATAACATATATATATATATATATATATATATATATATATATATATATATATTTCAAGGTAGAGTAGGCATCACATACTCGAGAATCTTCGGAAAGATCGCCAAAATCCTAGGGAAAGCGGATATTAAAGCGATACCCCACGAGTCGCATGTTTAAGCTGGAGTCCAGACTTGGTAGCCAAAAGGACGAAAAACAAAAGGAGGAGAAATGTGGCATTTATAAAATAACGTGCCCAGTATGCCAAAAAAACTACGTTGGCCAAACGCAACGACCCATACAAACCAGGTACAACGAGCATGTCAAAGAAGCGGAGAGATTCAGGTCAACAAAAATGTCCAGTGAAGCAGCGAAATCAGCCGTGGCCAAACACATGGTTATAAACAACCATACGATCGAATGGGATGACCTTGAAGTGGTACAGCAGGTAAAGAACTACCGAAAATTGGATGTTTATAAGCGTCTATGGATTATTAGACAACCCAAAAACCTGAGACTCAATGAAGACGCAGGCAACGGGTATTCAAAATTGTTAGATCTAGTTAAGTAAAACTGTGTGATAGATATGTGTATGAATGGCTAAACGTTGAGGATTTATAATTAAGGCAAAAAATGTATAAACATAGTAAAATAACACTGAAGAAGAGGGAACTCTCACCCTTGAAATATATATATGTTGATTAAAAAGATTACTTTTAACTGTTCCTTTAAAACGTTATTTTTATTTTGAGTTATTTTACATATACGTATTTCGGGAGTAATTGTTCACCCTTCTTCAGTGTATAAAACTGAAACTTCTTCGAACGTTTGACAATTGCAACAATTTCCCGAAGTGATGTTCCCTCATTACGCAAAGTTAAAATAACTGCTCTCTCTTTTGGGGTGCAGTGTTTTCTTCGACCCATTTTTATCTACGAATGAATACCTTGTATCAACTAAATACATATGTAAATCAAAATTAATAAATTCTTATTTCAGAAACACTCACCAATATAAAGAATTCAATTTTCTAATTCAAATTTCTCAATAGTAGCACTACTAATTTAAGCTGTCTCTATTTTAATGACCAACTTACTTTCTTTTGCGGGGATTCCCCTAAAGACATAAGAAACGCAAATGGAGTACAGCAATCGTCTTTGACAGCAAATGTTATGGCATTTAAATACGAGATGGCGTTCCCCACCTTCAACAATTTTGTTCAAATTTAATGTTTTCGTGGTCAACAATTAGGTGTCTCTATTTTAATGTCCATGACAGTATGTATATATCTATATGTATATATATATATATATATATATATATATATATTTATATATATGTGGGTTTAGGGAATGAAAGATGCGAATGTAATAAAAATAATGGATATATTAAAAGTTTAGAATCATATCGAAACAATGAAATGTGACTTTTCAACGTGAAAACTCATCTCGTTCCCTTGCGCGTCGGCCAGTGGTTCGTGAGACTGCCCTTTCCACACGGCCATTCTACTCGTCATCGGTCTCCGATGAATCATTACACCAGGGCTTCATATAATCCGCTGACGTTGATGTGCGATTAGGACCTCCTCGTTTCTCGACCTCATAACGCTCGTTCCGTTTAATTTTAGTAACTACGTAGGGTCCCAAAAATTTTCCGCGTAGCTTCAATCCGGTGCCAAACTGCGTTCTTTTTATGGCGACGAGATCACCAACTGCATACGTAGTAGCTTCTTTTCGTCCACGATTAACTGAACGCTGTTGTTCATCTTGAATCTCTAGAATTTTCTGCTTGGCGTGCGATCGAAGTTCATCTCGCGACATTTCGAAGTGTTCTTGTTGTTCCTGTGCAATTGCCTCGAGTATCTGCTTTGTTTTTCATCTTTACTGCTAGCATCAATTCAGACGGGGTAGTATTGACGCTGCGCTGGTATCTAGAATTTAAGGCTCTCTGTACACTTTGTACAAATTGAAACCACTTCGAGGGGTCGTCGATGGCTAATTTCGTTAAGACGGCTATGATGATTTGATGTAATCTTTCTACCTGCCCATTTCCTCTAGGCACTCCAGTCGTGATTGTGTGATGGTCTATCTGTCGTTCTTCGCAGTATTTGACGAACTCCAGAGAGGTAAATGCTGATCCTCGATCGGTAATCATCCTCCGTGGATCGCCGAATGTTGTCGCTTGCAGTTCCAACTTTTGCAATACTTCTTTTGCGCCCGTAGACTTCGTTGGGTATATCCAGCAGAATTTGGTAAAACCGTCAATAACTGCGAGTAGGTAGTTATAACCCTTTCCGGTCGTCATCATTGGTCCCAAGTGATCAATGTGATATGTTTGCAGAGGCAATTTGCTTTTCAGAATTGGGTGTAGCATGCCTTCCTTTTTACCGCGCTTGGCCTTCGCTAAAATACACGGCACACAACTCTGGATACAATTGTTTATTTTTTTGGTTAGGTCGGGAATAAAATAATCCTGCTTGAGTAGCTCCTCCATTTTTCGGCTTCCGAAATGTCCATTCTCATGCGCCCGTCTGATTATTTCCTTTGGCTCACTGGAAGGTGCCACAATAACTTCTTTCCCATCAACTAGCTTCATAAGGATACCACCGTCTATTAAATAGTCTTCATAAGTATCATTCTCTAGTATTTTTTACAATGTTCTTATCCTCTCATCCTTATTTTGCTGTTCCCGTATTGTTGCTGTAAGACTGTCTGTTATGAGCATTACTGGATTTCTACTCAGGCCGTCGACGTGTTTCATCCTCTCTGAGGATCGATGGATGATTTCGTAGTCGAACTCTTCCAAACTCAAAGTCCAACCGACTACTCTCCGGGGAACTTCAGGTTTGTTTACCGTTCGCGTAAAGGCTGCACAATCTGTTACGATTTTGAATCGTTTGCCAAGTAAATACGGACGAAACCTCTTTAATGCTTTGACAATGGCTAAAATCTCTAATTCGAACGAATGTTAGTTTTTCTCGGCTGCATTCGTTGACTTACTCATGTACTGAACCGGATGAAAATAAATTTCATGTGCTTCCTTTTGCATTAATATTGCTCCTAAGCCGTCCTCGCTTGCATCAGTGTGAAGCTCCGTTCCGCTGTTTTCGTTAAACATTCTCAGTACCGGCTCTTTCGTCAAAATATCTTTTAAATGTTGAAATGCTGCGACTTCTTTGTAACCAAAGTTAAACTTAACATCTTTTTTCAATAAAGACGTAAGAGGTGCTGAAATTTTGGCATATCCCTCAATGAACTTGCGGAAGTATCCAGTCAAGCCTAAGAAACTCTGCAGTTGCTTGATATTCGTTGGGGTTGGAAAGTTTACTACGGCTTGCACCTTACGCGGCGATTGTTTAAGTGTTGAATCTTCGATGACGTGTCCTAAGTATTCTACACGCGACTTAAGGAATTGACACTTACTCCAGTTAATATCCAGTCCACTTGCAGCAGCCACTTCTAAAACATGGTTCAATTTTGCGAGTGCTGTGCTTTCATCAGATGCTGGAATGATTAGGTCACCTACGTAATTAACAACTTTCTGCAGAATTAAGTCTCGAAAAACGTCTTGAACGTATCGCAGAAAACTTGCAGGGCTATTGCACAAACCGAATGGTGTTTTCAGAAATTCATAGTGGTTGTCGTGGGTTAAAAATGCTGTGTATTTGCGGCTGTCTTTATCCATCGGCACATGGAAGAATCCGTTACGAAGGTCCAATGTTGAAAACAATTTTGCTCCCATCAAAGCATCGAGTTGCTCTTCAATATTCGGCATAGGAAAACGATATTTTACAACAATCCTATTGAGGCGACGAAAATCAATACACACTCGATAATCTCCTCCTTTCTTGCGAACTATTACTATCGGGCTAGCGTATTCCGAATTGCAGGGTTGGATCACTCCTTCTTCAAGCCACTCGTTCACCTGCTTGTCTAACACGCGCTTCTCCAAGATTGATAACCGCCGCTGTTTTTGGTAGATGGGATTATCGTCTCGCACTACTATTCGGATTTTGACGTTGCTTTCGATGTTCCTGTTCGGGACGTAATTACGAATCAACGATCTTATCTTATCAGCTATGGTCCCCATTATGCCGACTTCTATGTCTTCCTCGCAGATGTTAACCTTGAAAATCTCTTCTTCTTTTGGTTCAACTGAATTTTGTTGCTTTAAAGATGTCAGTTTCTCGATTACAACTCTATTTGTCTCGACCGTCAGTTTCGCTTGTTCCAGGAACTCACTTCCCAGTATCATTTTCATGGTCATGTTGTGACTTGGGATGACATAAAATGGAGTTCTGTAGGTTTCGCCATTCACGGTAATCGTTGCATCTAATCTTCCGATGGGACGTACTTTAGTTCCACCTAGTCCGATGAAAATTTTTGTCGTATACTTGCAAAGCGGCATATTCTTGCTGTCATATGACAACTCATCCAAGAGGTTAACTGAACTTCCGGTAACTACTAACGCTTTAATCTTACTTCCACCCATCTCTACCACGGTCGTCATTTTATCGGATGATGTAACGCAGTTGGCGCTTTCTCTGCTAGCTCCGGCGTTGGTACAGTTCTTCGATAAATGTCCGAACTTTTGACATTTGAAACATTTCGGTCCTTTTGCAGTTTCTGGACAGTTTTTTGATTCGTGACCGGCCACGCCGCAATTGTAACATCTTTTTTGCTTAGGCTCCTTTTCGTTTGTCTTGATCTTACTAAAGCTTGTCTTTTTATTTACATTCAATGCCCTCTTGATCCGCTCGTATTCTGCCAATCTGAACTTGAGATCGCTTAAACTCCTTGCGCTTCTTAGCACTAATTTGTCCGCACTGAAGTATTCGATTCCCTCGATTACGTATCCAATGAGCGCTTCTGTCTCTAGATTGATTTGGGATGCAATCAGCTGAATGTCGTACAAGTATTCCTTTAAGGACTCGTCGTTTCTCTTTCGTCGCCTTCTGAGTTGGTCGTGTACGTCACGGCTGTTGACACGAACCTTGAATTCGCCTATTAACCTTTTTTTGAATAGGCGCCAAGTGATGATGCCGCGATCGCTCTGTATGAACTTTTTTGCAGCACCTCTTAAGAGCTTCTAGGCATACACGAGCAATTGGTCGTTGCTCCACTTGGCGACTTCACTTAATTCCTCTACATCTTGGACCCACCGTTCAACTGATATGGTGCCGTCGCCGCTAAATGTTTCGATGGCGTCTTCGACATGACGAAATGTCAAACTTCGCAATCTATTTCGTCGTTGATCGCCGTCTTCACGTTTGTCGTCTTTGCAATCGTCATCTTCGCGATCGTCGTCTTTACGATCGTCGTCTTCATCTTCGTCTCGATCAGATTCCGTCTCATTATCGGACTTAGTTGATGAGTCAATTAATTTCATCAGCCGGAGCTTCATGACGGCTTTGCTACCGGTTGTTTCTGCGCCACGTTTTGCGAGTTCTCTCTCTATGTCATTCACTGTCATACGATCAACGCGGCCAAGGTCAATAATGTCTTTTTCGCTACCAGACACACTCATTTTCGGTATCACGATTTTATTTTCGCTTCGAGCACAATGATCACAATAATTAAGTTTTATACGACGCGCGCGTCTCGTATTTTTCGCAATGTCCACTGTAGCGGACTCGGCTATCACTACTACTAATAAAATTCCCACAACCAAAACTGTTTTTCCGTTACTGTTCGATATCGCACACCGTCTCGAAAGTTCTTCTTTTGTCTCTTGAAAATCACGCCACTTTTCAAATTTGATTCTTGATTCCCGAATCCCGGTTGAGCCCCCAAATTTTGTGGGTCTAGAGAATGAAAGATGCAAATGTAATGAAAATAATGGATATATCAAAAGTTTAGAATCAAATCGAAACAATGAAATGTGACTTTTCAACGTGAAAACTCATCTCGTTCACTTGCGCGTCGGACAGTGGTTTGTGAGAGACTGCCCTTTCAACATACATACATACATACATACATACATGCATATATACATATATATATATATATATGTGTGTGTGTGTGTGTGTGTGTGTATGCGACAAAAGTCATGGCACCTGAGTGCACTTATCGTTTTGCAGATACATATCTTCTAAAATATTAAAGCCATTCCGTTGTGTTTTAGAAATAATAAATATTTATAAATATAGATTATGAATATATAAAAACAAATAAAATTTCTTAAAATTAATTAATATTTAGTTGGATATCCTTTGGATTGTATTAACGCTTTCAAGCGCCTTTGCATTGATTGGACTAATTTTAGCGTATATGAATTGTTGATATTAGCCCATTCTTGCCGTATGATGTCCTTCAGTTGTGCTTTCGATGTTATGTCATGTTTCCTTAAGTTTTTTTTCAATTCACTCAATCGGATTGAGGTCTGGTGACTGAGGAGGTGTAGCCAGCATATGAGGAGTGTTATAGATTATCCATTGTTTCACAATGGATGCTGTATGCTTGGGGTCATTATCTTGTTGAAAATAATAATCACCACTCAAACCCAATTTTTCCGCACTGTTTTGCAAATTTTCTTCAAAATGTCTAGATATCCGAAACGATCCATTGTGCTTTCTATAAACTCCATATTTCCCACATCGTTTGCAGACATGCATCCCCAAATCATAACGCCACTGCCACCATGTTTCACTGTAGGATTTAAATGTTTCGGCAGTAAACTTTCGCCTTGTCGACGCCACACTCTTATGCGACCACCACTTCCAAAAATATTGAATTTCGATTCATCCGAAAAAATTACCTTATTCCAGAAGTAAGCATTTAAGTATTTTCTGGCGAATTCTAGACGTTTTTTTTATTTGCCTTGCTTATGGACGGTTTTTTGCGAACGACACGGCTTCTAAGTCCATTACTTCGTACGACTTTTTGAATACTCCTTGGAGAAATTTTCTTTCCCAACTCAACTCAAGCTGCCTGGCTTAGTTCACTTGCAAATATTTTTGGATTAACCTTGACTTATCGCATTATAATCCGTTTATCGTCGTCGGTTAAAATTTGGGGCCGGCCCGTTCTTGTCTTGTTTTTAATTCTGTTTTCTATTTCCTGTCGTTTTATTATATTTCTTACTGTTGACTTACTCCTTGGTATATATTCTCCAATTTCCTCATAAGTTTTCTCATCTTTCCTCATATTTAACACAATTTTCCTTTCATCACACGTTGTTTCTTTTCTTGACATCTTTTTTAATCACGAAACACTTTAAAAATTGACTAAATCAACGTAAAACTTTCTCAAACTAAAATAGATAGACCACCGAATTGATATTTACTTTCAACAGGCTACACAGTTCCTGGAAATTACTGTTATTAAATAAGCAACCCGCTGAGTGCCTTGATTTTTGTCGCGGCATTTGTATGCTACGCAAATTTTTTAGGCTTAATGGACAAACGCAATGCAATAATGAAATCCCGTAAATGGGAAAATATACCTGCTATTATAAAGATTATAATTTGGGTAATTTACTTTTAAAACTTAAAAACCATACTGAATGATACCTATTGTTTTTCTACACAATGAAAGGTGCCATGACTTTTGTCGCTGACTGTACATATATATGAATATGTATATACAGCCATGCACATATAAATAGCACAAATTCGTAAGAAGATTAAATACAGAATTTTTTTAAAAAATTTTGAAAAATATTCCAACTTTTATGAACGCTACTGTTTACCACGAGCATGCAGTAGAAAAAAGAAGAAAAATTACCGTTATCATTCAGAAGTTTTTATACTCGTTATTTTTAGTCACTTTCGAGAGTATGTTGCGTGGACATTGAAATAGCACAAATTGCAGTAGACGGTATATTTGTTCGCGGATTAGTTTAGCATTGCAACTAGTGTGTTCTACTATTGTTCTTTTTTTAAGTGAGTTTAGTTCAGTGTCAAAATGGGTAGAGGAATGCATTGTACAGTGGAATAAAAGGAAAATAATGTATGAAATGAACAATAGTGGTAAAAAGGCCGGCTGAGATAGCCGAAATAATGAAATGTTCCAGGAAAATGGTCTACAATGCGATTCGTTCAGCAAAGACAAATTGTATTTATTTAAATGATACTATAGATACAGCCATAGTTCGAAAGTGCAAAAAAGATCCACAATAAGGATTCCCAATTTTGGAAAAACCTACTTTGGAGTGACGAAACCAAAGTAAACAGAATTGGGCCAGATGGTAGAACAATTGTCCATCGGCCGAAAGGTCAAGCATTGAGTTCCAAATACACACAGAAAACCATAAAGCACGGCGGGGGTAATATAATGGTGTGGGGAGCTTCCTCACCGCATGGAGTAGGACCTCTTGTCAAAATAAACGGAAACATGGATAAATTTCAGTATCTGGACATTTTAACAAATACGATGGAACCATATGCGTTTGACTTTATGCCAGTAAAATGGAAATTTATGCATGACAATGATCCAAAACATTCAGCTCGCATAATAAAAGATTGGTTTTCAAGAGAAAAAAATTAGCGTTTTAGATTGGCCAGCTCAAAGTCTTGACCTTAATCTAATAGAAAATATATGGAACGATGTTAAGGTCAGGATTGATCAAAAAAAAAATTAAAAACTCTGATGAACTCCGGACTGATGTAAAGGAAGCTTGGTATTCTACTCCAAAGGATCAATGTCAGAAGTTTGTCGAGAGTATGGCGCGTAGATGTCAAGCTGTAATCAAAAATTCTGGCTACAGTACTAAAAACTGAGAAGGTTAAAAATAAAAATTTATTGTTAATATTCTAACGAATTTTTATTTTAATTTCAGGAAATATTTTATTGTGCTATTTACGTGTCCAACACATTTTCGAAGTTGGTATCATTTTTCAGTTATTATATTATTTCTATGAATTATTTTGCTCAGTTTAAATACAGTATGAGAAATTTTATTACAAAATTTAATTCTTTTCAAGAGAAGTTTACAGTTTTTTTATAATATCAAACTTAGTAATTTATTGCGTGGCCCTTATTTGAAAGAATTTGTTTGCAACGAGCCGGCAAAGAATCCAGTAAGCGTTCACAGCTTTCTTTTGAAATCAGGTGCCACTCTTTTTTACTGCAGTCCACAATTCGAACTTATTTCTGGGTTTATGTACATAAACCAGATCCTTGACTTGCTTTCACAAGTTCTCAATAGGATTACAGTCCGGTGACTGCGTCGGTCAATCGACAACCGAAATTTTTTTGCGCCGCAACCAATTCTTCACTATTTTTGCAGAGTGCTTCGGATCATTATCATATTTATTTATTTATTAGGAATTCATCTTACAGACTAATATAGCCTAATTACAAGACAAATTAAACAAAAAAGCAAAAAAAAATATAGTCAAGTAAAACTAATTACATAAAATACGTTTTACATTTTGTTTGTAGATGTAGAGTGAGTACGGAAACGGACCAAGTTGCAGACTATTGTGGTTACGAGGAAGTCGCAACATCGGGGAATGGTACAAAGTCTCAGTTCTAGCATACGGAACTGTAAATATAATGGCAGATCTGGCAGGGCGTTCTGTAAAACGATACTCTAACCAATCAGAGAGGTTAGAGTTTGTGGCGGCAACACTTCGCTAAGTTGTCGCCGGCCACCATCCGCTGATCGAAGCAGCAATTCGGACGCGTGGAGACCGCTGCGTCTGCAACATGTGCAAACGTTGCATTTCTTCTAGCGCGATAGCCATACACGTAACCCGAAACGCATGGTTATCGTAATCGCTGGAAGATATACTCGCCAGCGAGCGCACATGTGCTTCATCAACACTATGGTCGTGGGAGCATAACACGTCTTCCGCCGCGATGGCCATGCACGTAATTCAATACGCATGGCTATCATAAATTCTGGGAACGACATGCTGCTCCATCGCCACATGCACTCACTTGTGCTTAATCAGCACTTTGGCAAGTGCTGATGGAGGTCGGATGCATGCCGCCGACGTTCCGATCGACACAGTCGCTTTCGGACTCTTCGCCAGGAAAGTTACCACGACGACATCGCCGCCCGCGGAAATCGTTTACTACTCTCTTTTATTACTCCATTATATTTTTGTTAATAAATTTTTATATAATTACAAATCGCGTTTGAACCCGTTAGAGGCCCATAAGTTTAATTGATGGTGGTGAAGCCGAAGTAGAAAACATTCATCTAAAAGGAGTCTGCGGGATTGCAAAGTAGGAAGTTGCAGCAAGGAAAGTCGCTCTTCATATGGCATATATGGTATTTTAAATTTAAAGATAAGGAAACGAGTGAATTTGTGCTGTACTGATTCAACCATAGAATCTAGATATTGGTAGTGTGGTGACCATACTTGCGAGCAATATTCAAGTATGGGTCTAACTAGGCTAGTGTATAGGTTGACGGCGGAAGAAATGTCAGTAAACATCTGAGAGTGTCTTAACACGAACCCGGAAACCCGAGAGGCACGTGCGGCTATAGCCACAATGTGAGGCTCAAATTTAAGTTTCGGATCGAAAATCACTCCTAGATCTTTTATTTGAAAAACAGCCGTAAGGCGAATATCGTGTAACATATAGGTATGATCAATTGGACTGGGCTTTAGAGAGAAAGACATTTTGTGACATTTCTGGACATTAAGGGAGAGAAAATTAGTTTCACTCCAAGAAAAGATCGCGTCAAGATCCCTTTGCAGAGCAATACAATCCTCTTCCGAACGAATAACTCGGTAAATTTTTAAGTCATCAGCATACAGAAGACACAGATGCTACGACAGAAGGAAGGTCATTTATATAGAGCAAGAAAACAAGAGGGCCTAGAATAGACCCCTGAGGAACGCCGGAGGTTGGATGGAAGAGAGAATAATGTGCTCCACATAGGCTAACACGGCAAGAGCGAGTACTGATATAGGATTCAAGCCAGGAAAGTAAAGGACCATACAGGCCAAAGTGAGCTAGCTTCTGCAATAGAACATTTAAGTTGACAGTATCAAATGCCTTACTGAAGTCAGTGTATACTACATCAACATGAGTACGGCTGTCGAGAGCTTTTGCTACAGTTTGGGTAAGCTCAAGGAGATTCGTGACGGTCGAGCGGTTTGAGTGCAGGAAAAATATTAGCCAATTTCCACAAATTGGGAAAGATACCAGAGGATAAACTGGCATTGAAAATATAAGATAGTAGAATGAGGAGGATAAAAATTTAATGAATATATTAGGACGTCCATCTGACCCAGGGCCAACGCTGGAATCTAAAGAATTGATCAAAGCTTGGATTTCAGTTGGGTTAGTGGAGATAAGATTAAGAATAGATGGAAAGCAAACAGGAGTATCAAAAGAATTTGGGAGAGTTGTGGCAGGATATATTGAGGAAAAAAACTGAGCCAATATCTCACAAATTTTTTCAGGAGTCGAATGAACCTGAATTTTTCAAAAAAAATAAAAAAATAAAAATTTGAATTTTATTATTCGATCAACATAAAAATAAGTTTTAAATCAGAGTACTTTAAAATTGAATAAAATTTATTAAAGGTCAATTATCTCTCCATCTAGTGAAGTATGAAGTAGAAGTCAAAAGGGAAGACACTGAGACAACATTGCGCCACACTGCACACCATAGAACTAATATAAAGTAAAACATACGAAACATATGAGCAAGGAACGTTCTGAAGTGCTGGGACATAATCAAACAAGTCATATCACGTGTTAATCAAAATAATCATCAAACCATGTGTGAGTGAAAACAGGGTATCTACCGGTAGCGGCTTCTCGTTTACACCAGTTCAAAGGGTTGCTTCACAAAAATCAGGAGAGTGTGTGCTGCTGCTGTCCACTGTAGAAGGCCTAGAACTCTTTTTAGAAATACACTCTGCGAAATAATTATATAGGCAGTACATTTTTTGCAATTTTAACAAAAACTTAAGAGCATTCCACTTTAAGTATATTGGATTTTATTTGAGAAGAAGAAACAATTAAAGTTAATGATAAATAACTAGTTCCTGAGTTAGCACTTTGAAAGTAATTATGAAGAAAAAAAAGTTAGTACGAAATATATATAAAGGCACTTTTGCTGACATGAAGAAAAAAGAAAACATTATAAAACTAAGATGAAGTGTGACCCCCTCTATTCTTGACCACCTCTTTTAAACGGTTTGGCATAGAGTCTATAAGCGTTTGGATGTAGGATGGCTCTATTTTGTTCCACTCTTCTTGAATATCCAATTTAAGCTCCTTTACACTATTAAATAGCCGCCCGTGGTTATAAACGTTTGATGAAAGTCTAGCCCAAAGGTTCTCTATCGGGCTTAGATCGGGACTTACTGCTGGCCAATCAAGAGTGGGAATGCTACGCGATTCTAAAAACGATTTTGTTTTGCGCGAAGCATGAATTGCCGCACTATCCTGCTGAAAAATGAATTCTGATGTAGACATTTCTTCCAAAAATGTCACAAGAACATTATCAAGCAACTGTACATAATAATCAGAATCCATTCTTATCGTTACAAAACAAATTGGCGTAGTTTTCATATAGCTTATGCCAGCCCAAACTATTAGCGAACCACCTCCAAAATTTCGTCGTTTTCGAAATTTTGGTGTAGTCTTCCTCGAACGCCAATATTTGTGTACACCATTTGGGCCATCCAAATTGAATTTTTTTTCATCGGAAAAAATCACCATTTTCCATTCATCGACCCAAAAACGATGTTTTTCCGCAAATCGCAATCTTGCATTTTTATGCTTTTGAGTTAGGGCAGGTTTGCCACACTTATTGTCATATGTTAACTTTAATTTCACTTTTAAAATCTGTTGCATTCGACGAACACCAGCTCCTGCCTTAGTTGCCGCACAAATTTCTTTCGCCGAAAAATGTTCTCCAGTAGCAACTCGTTTTATTTCTCTTAGATCACGTTCTGTGATTGCCGATGTTCGTCCTTTACGTTTCATTGTGCCATATTTTTTGCCCATTTTGCAGAAATCATTGACCACGCCAGCAGATCGCTGCAATTTCCTCGCGATTAGCCGATTTGAAAACCCCAGATCCGTATAGGCAATGATTTTTCCCTTCTCCTCTTCAGATAATACCTTTCCACGGGGCATACTAATTAAAAAGTGAAGATTGATTTTTTAATGTAGTAATTTGTGATATAATACCTTCAACTGACTTAAGTTAACGTGTTTTTTGTCTTTGGTGACGAAATGCTCACACAACAACCACAACTGTTAAACTGCCTATATAAATATTACGCAGCAAATAAAAGAGAAATTGAAAATTCTTCTTTCTTTGTGTGCGAGCGCGGATTTTAAGCTTATTTCATAACAAAATAAACTAAACATTGTCATAGTATTCAACAATGAAAACCCGTTTCGAAGTAAATTCCGTTATCAAAATTTTGAAACCGAAACAAACATTGCCTATATAATTATTTCGATGAGTGTATACGAGTATATATAGTTAAAGCTGTCAATAAAGGAATCCCGTGGGGATTTTTTTTCCACTATTGACACGAATTCCACTATTGACACGAATGCCACTATTAACAGGTTCCATTATTGACAGGTAATGATTTTCCATTATTGAGAGTAAAATTAAATAAAACACAAATGCATATATTTTCATGGCCATTTAATAATCAAATCAAGTGATATAATGAACGTGGAAAGGAAATTTGTACTGAGATAAAACTATTTTTGATGAATGAATGAAGGAAAAACTGAAAATGAAAAAAGCAGCGAATGACATACATTATTATTTAAAGTAATCGGTAATCGAAGACTGTTTTGTTTTGCTTGCAATCAAATCATCCTGTACTAAATTGATGGATTCTACTATTTTATCGAGTAAAAATGTATTTCCAAAATTGGGCGATGAAAGGTATTCGTCGATAATTTCTTTTTTGTCTTTAATAACCATGTACACAGCAGACTTGCCACATTTGTATTTTTCTTTCAAAACTTTGATTCCAAATTTTGGCTTCATGATCTTTTATCAAATTGTACTTTTGTTTTAACGTGAGACGTGAATGTTGGATTGGTTTATGATCCTCCTTTTTACGATTCATTTTCAATAGCGACGGAAAAATGTGAGAGTAATGAAGTTCTAATTGTATGGTCAAAGTGTTTTTCGCTCAAGTCCAATTGACGAACTGAACAATCTATGCTCGCACACACAAAGACAGTGCATAATTCAGTTATCGAATCAGCAAAAAACTGAATTTCGATTTCTTAGAAGTTTTGATTACACGATGCTGTCCAAACAATAAAGAAGTCTAAACAATGACTCGAAGTGAGAAAGTAAATGATACATTTTTTGCGATGTCAAATTGCCGCAACAGAAGCGATAAATTTGGCATTTTACGAAATGAAACAGTGATTTCGAAACGATTTTTATAATCATTGGTTGTGATATTGAAAAAAAATTAGTTTCAAATGGAAAAAAGAAGAAAAATAGACGAAAAAATTTTTGTTTCCACTATTCGGAGTTTCAATTTTCCGTTATTGACAGGTCAATTTGTACGGAAGAGCTCAACGGCCAATTTTTTTTCCAGTATTGACACAAGTTATTGACAGGTTTTACTATATATATATACATCGGCGGTTTCTTCTACCGTGCACTTGTGCACTGCACTCCCTAACATTCAAATCCAAATAAAATATTACATTAGTAGAACAATTTCAAAAAAAGAAATTTCGCACAAACTTTTTGAAAGAAAAAAATCCTCATGGTAATATCACCCACCCAATAATGAAACTGAAAATTTATACTTGCTATCGTACGCCCATCATTTTCGTGCACCCACGCCAAGTGCACGCGAATCTCCCATACATCCCATGCAAACGTTAGAAAACCGTCACACAAGCGAGAGGGATTTTCACATAAATCATAACAAGTGGGTTAAAAAGAGACAGAAAGCGTATTCCACGGGCAATTCACGGTGTTCATACGAATCGTGCTATGCTAAACAGTGGCTTCCCAAATTTTTGAAAGTTGAAATGAATATGTACAACATTAGAAATATTTTTTCACTTCTAATTGTTAGTGACTGTTCCCGCTCAATTTTGGCTGTCATTTCCAAGTGTAATAAAGATCGATTGAAGAGCAAGTAAAAGTTGAAAAGTGAAAAAATCAAACAATTTTCAAGATAATTAGTATTGTGGAAAGCTCATCGAATTCTCCACAAAGGGATTCATTTTAAAACTCGCTGAACAGTTTTAGTTGTTTGGTACTGTTGAAAGTGCATGAAGTTTAGGTGCTTATCGATTCGATAAAATATCGATGAATTAATAAACCAGTTTTGGACATCTGTAACAGGGCTAGAGTCATATTAAAGGATTTGAGTTTTTGAAGTTTGGAAATTGAAATCAACGCTGCCAGGGAAGTTAAGCTAAGTATCGCCGAAACGATTAAACTAAAACTAAATTATTTACGAAGTTTTAGACAGTTGATGTAGTGTATTCACCAAATCATATATATATGATTTATTATTAAATTAAATTCGTCTAGTGTTTAATTAGTCCACACTTTGTTTATCGAGTTGTTAACATGGCAGAAATTTATAAATATAATGTAGATTTCGTTAAAAGTAACTGTTCAACATTTGAAATGCGTTTGGAGTTGAAGAAAAGAGGGTCACCAAGACCATTAATGAGTACTGTGCAGTCATGTTCCTCGAAAAACAAGGTTGTGAAAAGGCTATTCAAACCAACCCTTTACGAAAAAGCTGATTGGTTATGCGGGTGAGAACGTACCAATGCTTTTTTTCTGTTTTCCGTGTTTAGTATTTCATGTTGATGGTGAGCTTGAGCAAAACTGGACAAAGCGTCGTGGTAATGATATAGCTCATCTTGGAGAGAAAACTAAAAAGCATTTACTTTCGCAATTGCATATTAAAAATGTAATTCAGTTGAGTGTTTTAGGACAAGTAGATATCATGCAGCAATTAGTTCAGGATACCGTGCTTTGAAAGCTGTATTTAATGAAAAAGTACGGCAAAACCGCCACATTTTGTCCAGGCTCATTGACTGTATTAAGTTTCCGGTTCCTTTGAGATAGCATTACGTGTACATGACGAGACAGAAGAATCGTTAAATCCTGGTGTATTTCGAGGCCTTGTCGATTTAGTATCGGATATTGATGTAGCCTTGAAACAACACTTGGAAAATGCCACCGTCTTCAAGGGCACCTCGAAATCCATACAGAATATTTTAGACGCAATTCTAAGTCATCAGCAAATTGTAGATGAAGTGCAGGCGTCAGATTATGTAGCCATTCAAGCTGATAAAACAACAGATGTTTTGATTCAGTCTGAATTTGTATTTGTTGTACGATATGAGCTGAGAGGTAAAATATTTGAAAGATTTTGGAAGTTTCTAAATCCACAAAGTCATAGCGCTTATGGTATAACATCAGAACTGTTAGACCAGCTTGAATGTCTAGGATTAAAGCGAAACACTCAAAAACTTATTGGCCAGAGCTACGATGGTGCAGTAGTAATGAGTAGTCGATTAGGGGGGTTCAAGCCAAAATAAGAGAAGTTTTTCCTTATGCATTCATTCTACACACATTGCTATGCCCATCAGCTAAATTTGATTTTGGAAAAGAACTGTTGCCAAGATATTTCTGTAAAAAAAATTTCGGTTCCTTACATTTATTTCCCTCATTTTTTTCACGATCAGCAAAACGAAGATAGATAGTACATCGAAAAAAATTGAAGCCATTTGTCAAACAAGGTGGAACTATAATATTTGGACAGTAAACACTATATACAACCAAAAGGATGCGTTAGAAGAGTGCTTAGAAAACATTTCTACTTCACCTGAAAGTGATCTTTGCACAATCAACCAATCGGAATTTTACTACACTGCCTTCAAAACGAAGACTTCAACTTTTGGTTGTCACTTTTCAATAGTATTTTCCCACATTGTGAGAAACTCTTTAAGCAATTTCAGTCACGTGCATTAGATATTTCAAAGTCTAACGATTTTATTGATGAATTCAAAAGAAATGTACAAAATACTCGCAATAGCCTCCCAAGTGGTATTCAATCAACAACTGCTAAACGTCGAAGATTCGAAAGGCCATTAACATCCATCTGTGCTGAAGTTTGTGATACTTTATTGATGTCAGTGAAGCGTCATTTAATAGCAGCTAAACTATTTTATCCTAATTGATTTCAAACTTACCGCAATCAATTTCCTGAAGATGAGTTTGGAGTTGCTTTATATTATTATGATTTTATAAACAAAGACAAACTGAGAAGCGAATTAATAGAGATATATTCTCGAGACGATTTTTGTAAGGCTGCTGGCGCTTTGTCAATCTTGCAACTATTTTACAATTGCAACTTGATAGGATGTTTCAGT
Organism: Oxycera nigricornis; assembly: GCA_963942545.1. NCBI lineage: Eukaryota > Metazoa > Arthropoda > Insecta > Diptera > Stratiomyidae > Oxycera > Oxycera nigricornis. The sequence goes on from OZ012663.1 coordinate 52,953,492, forward strand.
GAAACAGTGAAATTGCTGAAAATTATTTGTACGATCCCAATGACAATGGTAGAAAGTGAGCGGTGTTTTTCAACTTTAAAACGGGTGTGTTTCTCGAATCAAGATTTTCATAAAACGATTTGTTCTTTTTTTTTCACATTTGAAAATTTACAAAGATAAACTAGGAATCAGGAATTTTGTTTGGGCGGAAACAGTTGAAACCTTAAAACATATCCAAAACAACTGGAATATTAAGGTTGAATTTGGACTTTGGCCAAATAAATACATTGAAAAAACATTCCACAACTGAGGAAACGTCTGAAGATTCGAAGGAAAAATTTTATTCGCTGATACTAACTCAAACTCGATAGAAATCATAATTTCGTTGACTTGAGTTGTTTTAATTCCTAATTATAAATTTGGTGAAAAAGATTGCCATAAGATGGACAAAATATTCGATACGTATGATAAACTAAAAGATGTATCGACTATTCGTCGACAGCCAGTCGGCGAATAGACGGCTATTTTAGCCTAGTCGGCTTTGAATGTTTTTTTTTTAAAAAGTTTATTTGCCATTGAAATGCATTTTAAAAAGCATTTTAGTAAAATAGAAACTTATAAATAGCTTGCAGACCACAATATTTATTTCAATTTTTGAAGAAAAATATTTTCATATATGTTTAATGGACTATGTATATGTGGCTTATATAAATAATCAAAATCTTTGAAGTGAGAACAATAAGACGAATTTGAATATTTAAGGTTAAAATTGGAGCGTTTATTTAGTTTGATACGAAAGTAACGATACAAAATTTAGTAAACATGTTGTAGAAATGGAAATGAGAATATTAATCACAACAATCAATCAAACAAAAATTAAATTTCACATTAGCTAGTGTTTGCACAAAATCAATAAATCGAAATTTCTGAACAGAGTTCCTGAAACGAAACGAATGAATTAACCAACCAACGGACTATTCGGTCAAAATTAGTCGGTACAGCTCTAGTGAAAACATCCATGGGAAATTGTATCTGGTATCAATTTTTCATTATTCCATTCTGCTCTACGTTAAATATTTTTAATCCACTTGCTAGGAAAAATGGATCACTTCTGGGCTAATTACAAATATAATTGACACTAATTTAGACAGTTTAAAAACACCGCTGGTGTGTATGTTTTTCGGGCGATGAATGTGACCTGTTTGGAAACTACTTTCATGTACAATTAAAATTCCCGACATTTCAACAAATGTAAAAAAAATCCGTCCCGTATATCCAAAAAATGTTACAGACTGGTAAAAAGGGATATTATTGTATTGCATATGAGCGTCTTACATTAATGTAACGTATTATATAGTATTATAATAGAACAAAAATTACTACACCTTACCTGCACTGTCCCGTTAGTAAGATGCATTATAATAGCACACATTGTTCGAAACCATGTGTGCAAGTGCGGCAGTCTAGAAATTGAATCTCCTTCGGCTATGACGGCACCAGCTCCAGCTTTTACTAAATGTTCAGTCATGTAACGTTTGAAGTATGATAGTAATTTCATTTTCTTTTCCAGAAAAGTTGGGAACTCATTAACTGTCATGTATGTCTCTTTGCCATCTTTTTCGACGAAATGGACATTACTGAGGGTGACAAATCGGAATTCATAATAAAACTTAGCCAAGTAAGCTATATAGTACAAATGCATTTTCAATTTTAAAATTGTTTATATTTTGACTTGAAATTGAATATACTCCCATGATTTTTTAACTAATTTGTTTAAATAACCCCATTTTATCTCAACCGTTATATGCCGTATCTTTATTTATTTGCGTATTAACCCTTGATTTAAGCTTCCAAAAATAAATCACTTACATTCCATTCGGCAGCATTAGGAGTTTCGTAGTATCGTTGAACATGACTCCCATGCCTTCATCACATAGTTGATAGCCAAAGCCATATTTGTCGCTGTAATCTACCCATTTCGATATCCAAAAAAGAGGTTGGGCTGCAGGGTCGGTATTTTCATCTCCCAAGTTGCCACTTAATTTTTGTGGCTGTAAATATAATTAGATTATAACACTGAAATGTGTAGCTTGTCTATGGATAACCTTAGAATTTATTAAAGCAGTAAGTTGAGAATACAAGTTTTCAATATCAGCCCGATATTCATCGTTATGTTGTGAAGTTTGACCGGAAGCTTTAATTGGATCGTACAAATGATTCTTCAAAAATGTAGATTCGAATCGAGTGTCTTCAACTGATCAAGAATACACAATCTTTATATTTCAATACACGAAAGAACAGCAGCCGTGCTTACCTAACGCGTTTATTTCTATAAGTGGAGTTCGCTTTTTATTGGCACTGGCGCGATCGGTATGTTCCAATAAGTCTGGTCGAGGAGCCATTGTCAAACATGAGCTCGGCAGAAATGAAGGTACCTGAAATGCTGTAAGAAACTCAAAGCTTAGAAGTTGGCCTACGCGAGGCCGTTTTTCAGGATTTGATTGCAACATCGCTACTATCATATCTGCTGCGCACTTGCGCAATGAATTGGGCACTCTGTTAAAAGGGAAAATGTATATGAATGTTAATACATAAGAGCTTTTCACATACCTATAATCACACTTTTTTATCTTACTGTACGTATCTTTCAAACTCTTTGTTTCAAACGGTGGCTGCCCGACCAATAACGTATACATCACACACCCTATAGACCAAATATCAACCTCGTATGAGTGACCTTTCTTGTTAAGGATCTCCGGCGCAATATAATTTGGAGTACCACAAAGTGTTTTCTTCCTCTCACCTGGATTTTTCGTTTGACATTGACAAAATAATTTTATTTACAATTTATTCGCAGGTAATACCTTCAAACTCGATCCGAGTCGCTAGACCAAAATCTCCGATTTTCACATGAAGTTCGTCATTCAAAAATAAATTTCCCAGTTTTAGATCGCGGTGTATGATTCTGTTGTCGTGAAGATACTTTACGCCTTGGATGATTTGATAGATATAGAAACGACACTCGTAGTCGGTGATGATTTTCCTTCGCTTATGCAATTCCATCATGGACTAAAATTTCAACATAAGGTGCGTTTAACCTTTGATATCTTCTCTTACCCTCTTTTTACAGAGCTCTAGTACAATATACACGTTATTACTATCATCAAAAAAACTATGAAATTTAACGATGTTAGGATGATTCAAACTTTTATGTATGGTTATTTCTTGGGTCATTTTTTCTTTCTGATTATGCTTTATCATAAGTTTTTTTGAAACAATTTTTCCAGCAAAGACTTCATTTGTGACCACATCAATGATCTCGTAGCATTTTGCAAAACCACCCTGTAACGAAACAAACCATTTCAAATTTCGATTTTCATAATTCAATCTTCGTGCAAATATTTTCTAAATATATGGTATATGTAAACAAATCAATTTTGAAGAATGCTCTTTGTGATCAGAGATTAGAGTTAAAAGCTAAAATTTTCAACTTTTACTATATAATTTAAATGCTATCTTTTTCGTTTTTCATTGACGTTTTACTATGTAGAATATGTTTTAGACTGTAATTTATGATTTTATTTACTGAATTCGTATCATGTAATACGATACTGAAAAATTTTGAAATTATGATTTGTATTATAGTTGATTTTATTCTATCGACTTCACGAATTCTCAATTGACATTTTTATATTGAAGCCGCTGTTATTTCAACAGGTTGATTGGCAAACATATCTCATGAGAACTCAAAATTTTGTTCCTCCCCACCTAAATGAGTGGACAGGAAAATTCAAAATTTTGCATTGTATACCCAATTGATGGACTGGAAGGACATCTTCAAACATTTATATCACAGGCATCTATGAGGCTGGTATTTTCACAATGAACATACACATACATATGTTCAAAAATCGTCTATGACAATTAGAAGTGTTGTGATAATAAACCGAATATTAAAATAGAATCCATAATTGTTGTTATTCATTAACGATGCATAATATTTGCTGAATGCAATGAAAATTATAATTATATAACTTTGAATGTCTCAATGTTAGAATTTATTATACATTACAAAGTTACATAAAATACAATACTTTTAAATTGACATTTAATTTAGATTTCGCTCTACGCAATGAAAATTTGCTAGTATTATGCACCTCCATGATTGTTTTCTTTAGTCCTGTTATAAAGCCAATGTTAAGCTGATAAAATGAATATCTGCCTACAATTGATGTGTGTTGAGTGTGGGTAGTCTAAGTGCCTTAAAGCACTTGCTTCTATGCACCAAGTGCCAAGTTCGAGGTTGACAAGTGACAAATAGTTTTAGGAAATGGGATTTAGTGCCAAACTATCAGTTCAGCTGTTAATGAGTACCTGACATGACCACTTCACCTTCTAATGTTCTGTTGGTCAAGTTATTGAGGTTACTCTAACATAACCTCAAAGTTCTGGCTCAATTTGGTCTGTTGCGCAATCGATTATTATAATGAGTGTCGTCTCTATTTGAATAGATTCCATATCGACTGGGTTGACTATAACTGAAACGTCCTTTGTTTGCGAGCTTCCCATTGTTCTGATACAGAACTTTGGATGTATTTTTCACTTTCATACGTTATATTGTTGTAAAAATGTAGGACGATAAGGAGAATAAATACAATTTATCAATTGAATTACTTAGAGATCTGATCCGCAAGCTACTAGGCGCTAATGCCCCAATTCCCTTCATATTTCTTAGCAAATGTTACAGAAAATTAATGAGACAGAAATGCCGCGCTGGAAGTGAATAAGAAATGAGGTAGACATGCCAGTAAGAGTTCTACATCCTTCTCTTAATTATAAATTCTTACTCGGTATTCGTACAAATTTGATTTCATTTGAAATGCGTGCTCTTTACTAAATCTATTCACAAAAAATGCAAACAATAATCAATATCACTCAACTCAATTATATAAAAAACGGCTGTACTAAAATTATTGAAAATCTTCTCACATTATACCAATGTTAATACGATTTGATTGACACAACAACATCGATAAAACGTAGAAATATGTTGAAAATCTCAATTCAAATTTTCGGGGTGATTACAAGAACTTTCCATATACTAACTAGAAAGACAATTTTATTCTTGAATTGCGTTATTACTCCCGCTCCCGCGGGGAAAGTTCAAAAGCAGTTGAAATTCATATTTTGAAAGCAAGGTACATTCACAGTTGAACTATTGTTTATTTCAATTGATTTTTTTTTCTTATTTGATAACATAAATTGTAAAAATCCAATGGTCTAGTTTGAGACTAAAAGCATATTTTTTTTATTTAGGATTTTCTACGATGGGTTCATATATTTGCGCAATATATTCACGATTTATTACGTAATAATTTCTTAACGGGACTCATATTTACGCATATTTTTGAGTTTGTTAAAAAAAACATTAGGAAAAAAAATCGCTGATTATGAAACCGGTGACGAATCATAATGGTGAATTATTGACTAGATGGTTGAAGATCTTCTGTGGATAGATGACTAATAAAGGCTGCTTCGTGTTGCTTGTGGACATGGTTTCGGAGGTAAAATCGCAGAACGATTCCCAATGAATTGTGAAGTACCAGAAAATTTAGAGCAGTAGCACCTATTACCTCATAGCTTCATGCAAAGTTATGTCGTTTATTTTTCATCGTTAATATTCAGAGCCATGGCGGTAATGCCGAATGGTGGCGTTCAATTTGTTCGCTATGTTCGTCCATTAAGATGCCGAAATTTTCATTTAGACGATAGAAACGAGATTCGTTGAAAATCACAGCTTTTTTGCATCACTGAGCCATTTTGCCACCACTTCTATTCCTCCGATCGCTAGCTTACTGGCACAGGCTGATATTTGTCTGATCATTGTGGCCAGATTTCTGTAGTATTAGTAGTGTTATCCGTGATCATATGTAATTAGTGAAATTGTGGCCAAACCTCTCTGATACTTATTGTTATACATAATCATCGCGAATAATTGTGCTGGTTGACCGTTGTCAAACACGAACTAAATCGCGTTATTGTGGAGGTAATGTCTATATATCGTTTACATGCTAATGAAATTGGAAAGCCTATGAAAATTTGCTCCCCTTGTGAGTGACTCGTCAGTATGTAAGGAAAACATTTGCTAACCACTTTCTAGTTTCAGAAGTAGTGGAAATATAGCGAGTGATCGTTTCTTTTTAGTTTTTTATTTAGCAGTAAAAGCTGCTTTAAGGGTTTTGTATCCAGTTTTATCTGCTATTTTTGACTAATGCAATATTGTTAGAGGCTTCTACTGCGTTTCGTTTCGGCTAAACAAAATATTTCAAACTTTCGGATAGGTTTGTAAAACATGACTAAGCCACTGGTTACGCTTATAGAATGCTTTTATCTGAGCTTCTCTTAAAGCGGCAGAAGAAGCTACTCGTAGAATGAACTACCGTTTTTCTTGCTTCTTTGGAATTGTTAGTCTCCCTTTGATGGTCCTGTTTGCTTCTTGAGCGTTTTATCCTCATTGGGCTGTTTTTGGCATAGTGTTTATTGAGTTTCGTCACATAAATTATGATTTACGTTCTCTGGTAAAAGCGGAACCAATTTATATACTACGTGGACACGTCACCAAAGTAACTTGCCGTACTTTTCCTTTCAAATCGGAATGAATTTCATTTATTCTTCCTAGTTTCCAGCATCCTTAAGAGTTACTATGTCGCGTTCCTTGATTTGCCGGTCGGGCCGTTGCAGAACAAGATATTCGTTTTAAAGAAAATTCAAGAAAAATTATTGCATATCCTGATGAAGGAACTTTTTGGTAGCTGGAAAGTTATTTTGCCCCATTGGCGGCGCCACTAGAGGTCATTGAGTGAAAAAAATTGCGTGACTTAAAACTTTAAATTTGTTGATATCATCTGTCGGCTATGGAGGCACATACCGCTGTGTGAAGCGTTTCGTACGAAAGTTTTGCAATAGTTTACATTCTCTTGATAAATTGATTGAAATTACCCACGGCAGCTTCGAAAAGGCCTCCAAACGATTAGCTCTAGGTGGGTTATGAAGCCAATGAATTCCTTTCTGAGCCAAATTCTTTTTCCCAGTTCCAGTTTAATTTAAATTTGCGGATCCAACTAGATTAGTACTATTATCAGATATTACAACGTAAGGCTGAGCCGTTCACTGGCAAATCTGTAGATCGCTCAGATGTACGTATTCGCACTAAAAGCGGAACAAATTTCTAGATGAATCTTTTGTGAACATACTCACGAATATGACTATATAATAAGGTCTACAAAAGATATGCTCTTCTTACGTTCTGGAAGCCATACGACGACGACAATGTTAAAGAATGGATACCCAGCGTTTTCGACCATAAATTTTGACTTCAGTGCAAGCTCTGATGCACTATTTAACCTATTGCGGTAAGGCTGGTACGGAAATCTCCTCGCAGATTGCTAGCATGTTGAAACTGATTCTGCAATGACTATGATCTTTGTTTGTCTGGTTGATAATCAGATATATATGATTTTCTCAAGACAATAGGGTTTTTGTATGGTAGATTCGGGCGTCCAATTATACTTGCCATGCGTTAAAATTTGGTCTTTTTTCAATAAACGGGTCCAAGATTGAAAACCAATGTCGTTTTGAACTGCCATTCCCTTTCTGAATCTACTAATTTTCTTACTGAATGATTCTTGATGCCGACATTTAATAATCACAGCTTCTGCTTTTGAACTTTCTGAACACTCACAGGTCCCTTTCCTTGACTTTTTCATCGCAGACACCAGCTATTGGTGTATTTAATTTTCGAAATGGAGATGTTCTCTTTATAAATTCTGAATAACTTGATTCTTGTCTTCAATTCTAAGTATTGCTGTATGTGTAAACACCATTCCAACAGGAACCTCGTAGTTGTTGGAAAGTTTCTCTTTTAAGAAGTTTGAACCTGTTATCCACAAAGGACGCTTCAGTATGGCGTTGGGATTAAGACCTTTGGAACCATAATCATGAAAATGGTACAAATCTGGTTGAGATTTTATTTTATGTATTTGAATTACTCGCCGTTTAACAAACTTTTTGCTGATATTTTTTAGCTTCTCACTCAGCAAAGAGCAATTTTTGAATCTGTGAAGGTTTTAAATTTCAACGGAATGTCGATCAAATGTTTTTTGACTTTTGCAGAGGTTTTATATTCTTTTTAGCAATCTCATCCGATCTACACCCGCAAAGGGGACGTGAAGATATAGGTGATACCATCCGTTTCTGCGCTGAGACAACCCTGACCACATATCCTGATATGGGAACTAGATCCGAAACGACGTTCAACCACACAAGTTTAAGGGCATGCACGCAATATCACTTAAAACCTTGTCGAAAGTATCGGCGGGTCGAAAGTTGCCGTCCTAATGCCTTTCGGTAAGGTTCTTTTGAGTGGATTTTGGGAAAAATCCATTTGAAGATGGAGCTGCATTGTTACGTTCACCACACAGTGCGATCCAGTAAAAAATAAAAACGCCTTTAACAATCCTCATTGGAAGCGTGAATTATTCAAGGCGAAACCAAGGACTGTCTTTCTCTTGAAGACTCTCGACCACTATCGGTATAAGTTAGCCACGCGCATCGGGCCAAACAAGCGAAATCAGCAAGAAATCCCATCAAAGTCTTAATGCCACGCACATCCGGCCCAACACGCGCATCAGCAAGAAAAACGACATCACAACGAGAAAATGCAATCTGCTGATGCAGCGAATTAGGTTAAGAAAAATTATTTTTTTGGTATTGTAGTCAGTCGAGAATTAGAACTTTACAATAAAGACGGAAAAAATCTGATCTAAATTATTTGGTATTATTTGGCTTTTTGTTTTGCCGCTAACAAAAATTTAACTGGCGCCCGAGCAGGGACTGTTCGCAACGTTTGTAAAATTTCAAGTAATCGAGCGCGTATATGGTTGAACAGATTCAAGCTATACCCGCTCGAAATCGAATCGAGTTGTGTGTTTTTATGCATATAGGTGAGCCACTAGCCACTCAAACAAAACAATTCCTACTGACAAACGCTACCACTCACACACATTTCTATCTTTCGATCTTTGAAGTCAGTTTACAAGGGACTGTTTGAAGTCGATCCGGTAAAATTTTCTGATCGACTCGACTCGAGCGGGTTCGGTTTACATGGCGACTTGAATTATACTTGAAGTATGCTTCAAGTGTCCATGAAAACGCGTCTATTGTTAAAAATATTGAATTGTGTACAAAACTGAGGCTAAGAGTTCACGAATTGTCACGGATGAGGTGCCGCAAATTGAAGTCAAGATAAGCCGTTTGTATTGTCGAGAAAGGACGAGTTATTCAATAGCTAGACGTTGTGGGTAGTTGCGAAAAAATAATCATTTAAGAACCAACCTCATAATCATCACTATCCAGAATTCTATTCTGCATTGCTAAGTTTCAGCTAATGATACGTGCGTATATGTAAACCTGGATATCTGAATGCTGGTCCTGAAGAAAAATTGGAACTTGGATTGCATGATGCAAAGTTGAATCAGCCATCCGCTTGTCTTTTACTATCCATTTAACCTTGGTTAGAAGATGAAGATACATTTTTTAACCCTTTTGACAACCAACGCTTTAGTGGACAGATTAATTTTCAAACTAACAACAGCTTTAACTTTTCTGATGTAGCAAATACTTCGACAAAAATACGCATCATTTTTAGTTTTAATTTCTGAACCAAATTTGATATGTAACTAAACTGGATTCCTAGATTAATCAAACAGGGTATCGGAAAAATTCGGCAATTTGCAGCCTTAATATTTGCAACAGCAGGTTGAAGAACTGTGGACAATAAGGTTTACTTTGTTGGGTTTACGAAACAGTTGTCCGTATTTTCAGAGGTTCTTGTTGATTTAAGCAAATGCATGATTGTTACATGGTTTGCCTTGCAAATTTTAATGTTGCACGTTTTCGGCACGGATTTTTAAAGTTGAATATGCGAACAAAGTAACAGATATATATTATGTAATGTCGCAACAATTTGTCTTCATTGTTACTATCTTCAATTTTGGACACCAAAGTTCACTTCAGCTTTTTATTCTTAAGTATTTCTTTATTCGGTGTGACTGACAAGCAATGCTTTACCAGGTTTGAATTTTTTTGAGGGAAAAATACGTTCAACGTATGCTTTTTATGCTTAGGGGAATGCACTGAATGTTTGCTAGTGGGTTACTTTCTGCAATTTTCTAAAAACCAATCCATGTCATGAATGCAAACTGGCACTCAATGAAGCGTCGAATTTGCAAGTCTTTTTTCCTGATGGCGACAAATGGAATGAAACAAACATCATATTTTGGTTCGATTCCGGTTTTGCGTATATTTTTTATCGCTGAGCACATAATGTCAAGTGCTTTTCGAAATTCGCAGCAAGTCAATAAGAGTTTCAATTTGCGTTTCGACTAGCCCACTCAGATTACTTCTCCGTCGGTTCAGCAATTACCAAGCTTGTCGATAGTTGCTTCATAAGCTACAAAAAGTTAAACTAGTCTCTTCACTTTGCTTTGAAGCATCATAAGTCTTCTCGCGTCTTCAACGTTTGAACAATCAAAAACGGAATTAAATATGCTAAAAGCTGGAATATCTGGAACTGGAGGACTCGCTCGTAAGCGAAAAGCGCGACACCTCTGCCGCTATTGGCTTCGTCTATGTAGAAGATAATGGTCTGGTTTTTTGCCCGGTGACGACGCTCAACTAATCCATCAAAGGGGTTACATAGGTCTTGTATTTTCAAAAAATCGATCGCTTTTTTTATATTCCATATGAAAGTATAGTACTTCAAGCGTATTCACACCAAATTTGAAGTAAATTCGAGAGAGAGATAGAGATTTGAATACCGCGTGGTCGGTACGTGCGCTCTGCCTTACCTGGCGTATTAAACGCATGCAGCACGGTTCTACCGCGTAAAATCAGCTCCTTTCTTTTTCATCAAACATCACAACATCTAAAGAAGACTCTGAACAGCGCGAATGGGGCGAATGAATTACTGTATGGACCTGGAATCGACGACTCGATGTAAGTCGCTAAACAATAACTTTAATTCATTAAATCGCGGTAAAAAAAACTTTAAAAGCGTTTTTCTTGAAACTTTGTTTTTCCGTGCGGTATGCACGATTTCTCGAGAACGAATCGACCAATTTTGCTGAAACTTTGCACAGTTCCTCTTTGTAGTATTGACTCGTGCTTTTCATTCGGTCGACTCGTTTTTGTTTTATACGAAAAAAATATTTTAAAAACGATGAGAATCGGAAAAATGCTTAAAAAAATATGAGACGAAAATTCATTCAAATCCATTTCAAAACTTTAAATTTCATTTTTTTTGAATTCCTTCGTTCAAGCACGAGCCAAGGGCATAAACTATAAGAAAATTTTTGATTTGAGGTGAACCTGCACCGAAATATTCTGCCTACCGCAAAAAAAGGTTGGACGAGCAAAACTGCAGAAAAATTGACTAGTTTCAATGTTTTAGCTGAACTTTTTACAACTTCTTGAAATGCTAAACTTTTATGTGTGTAAACTTTGATATAAAATAGATTTTTTGATTTTAAAATACAATTTTTTGAAAAAGTTGCTTTTTTTCCTTCAAGACCTATGTAACCCCTTAATATGGATATCTACCATATCTGATTTCTCTTCATAAATTCCCGCTCGAAGTGGTTGATTTTTGTAATGGGGCCGAAATTCATGCCATGAAGAATGCTCTAGATCATAAAGATTGTATTGGCGTCACCGCGCAATGATTGTTCTAAAAGTCTCCATTGTTTTATGAGTGTCTATAATTGTCTTGCCAGCCCTTCACTTGTAAATTATCTGCATTTAAAAAGGCTAAATTACGAGACCGTTCGTTCGTACCACTCACTTCCTAATTTCTGCCTGTTTTTTTACGGTCTCTCTTTTTCATAGTCGCTTGTAGACTCTCGGTTGACTACTTTCTCAACATCATCATCTTTGGCTGACCGATTTCTGTGTACAGAATCTTGAGGTCCTTCACTACCATCACTACATCTTTGTTTATAGTAGATTATTCTGCACTATCCACAACTGCAGCCGTACTAGGTAAGCCTGAGTTTACCCAACAAAATCTCGAGCTCTTCCGTATACTTCCATCATTAACTCGAATATATTGTCCGTGAGGGATATTTCACGTAATGTTTGTTGCAGTTAGTAGGACGATTCAATTTATTTTAGGCCAACTCATCGCAAATTTGTAGGACCTTTACTTCTCCAATTTACAGTATCTCATAATTCTCAATCTCAAACACTTGGCGTTGCTGAATTTCGCAGATTGTCTTAATGGCTCTTGCATCGTTGATTAACACATCCTTTTTTTTCTTCTTAAAAGTAAAAAAAAAAACTTTTCAACGTGTGGCACAAAATGAAAATTTTGCGCATAATTTTATAACATAACCACTCCTTTTTATCGAAAAAATTGTTTGTTTTCGATTGTTAACAGACGGAATTATATTATGTAATTATCATTGACCATTATGACTTTCGTTAAGTCGCTTTTAAATTTTATAGTTTTTAAAGGCTAACTAGATAAACGTTCGCGCTTAAGGCTCATTTTGCTAAGTTGCCAGTCACAGTGATTAAGCTAGATGAATCGCTGGCGACTCGAAGCAGCTCATTTAAAGAATCTCATAAAACCATGTGTATTCTCAGTCGATTAGGTATTGGCGACTGAGTCGCCTAGTCGCTGTCAAATTGCGCATGTACAACGGACCTTTATCAGTTAACTATATGTTTTAACCGTTATTTGTTATATATATTTGTCGTTTCTAAAAAATGAAACTGGTTACAACAGTAAGCGGATTGAAAATACCGTGGAGAACCATACGACAACATCAGAACTGGATATCACAATTCTTTACCTAAGCTGAAAAATCGAAACACATCATCATTCTTGGTACACATATCCACTGTTAGAAACTTTTGTAGATAGATATTGGACGATTGCTTTATGCTTAATAATATCTAGGACAAATTTAGCTCAACACCGCAAAAGTTGTACACTGGAATGAATGCTTTTGTTCATAGATTAGCGGGAATAAGGATCTTGGAACAATCTCTAATCAAGCTTTTAATTTATAATCGACAGTATTTTTTTCAAAATCCTGCAAGACTGAAAGATTTAAATACATAATCCCATGTTATCTTTCTGCGGAAATCGAAATGTCGCAGTGAAATTGCTGTATATAGTAATCTCAAATTAATATTCGTTAGAGAAACATATCCGCAAAAACAAATTTGGCACAAAAAAAGTCATGTAAGAATTTTCATATAATATGTCGATGTGATCCAGATGTTTCACATTGTACTGCATCAATGTTGAGGTAATTTTTAACCATCGGACGCTTTAAAATTGCTTTACTTGTTTGTTTGGCTACCTACACGATTGTTCGATTTTATTAGATGCGCTAGCATGCTTTTCGATATTTTGGTTCGTCGCATGATCCGCTAAACAGGACCGATATATGTTCAATAGACTGGCAAAAACGTCGAATTGTTTAATACAATTTGATCAGGTACAAAATGATCGCTTAAAAACGAATGCAATTTACAAGACAACAAACCGATAACAAGTCCGGACCGCTAATGATCGCTTACTTTTCTTACCGACACGGCTTGCATTCTATCTATACGTTTTGATTGTAAAGCGAATATTTATGAGAGCGAGATGGAAGCGCTTTCCATCATCAGGTCATGGTGGCTAAACGTGTCGAGGAAGCGTAGACAGCAGTGGCTATCACGACACAGTTCAAGTCAGAACGTTATCGGCCGTAGCACCCGTTTTTGTCTAAATCGCCCAAAATCAAGGGAGAAAGAGCACCTTCTGGTCGAATCCTGTCGGTAACAAAAGCAAGCGATATGAACGCTTAGGGCCACTCTTAGTTTCCGACTCGGCTTTTTTCGGTAGATAACATCAAGTCATAGACAAAACCAAATCTAATATCAACAGATATATTTCCCAGAACACACCCACCTACCAACGACGAAAACAACAATGTAACGAAGGTTTAAAGCACAATTATCGTATGTCTACAACTACAGACACAAACATAGAAGGTGAAAATGCGATATTTGTAGTTAATTTTGAGTTTCCCACTTTAATTCACAATTTGGAACTCAGAATATAAATTAATTAGTTACCCCACCTACATACAATGTTTGTACAATCGAGGGTTTATTAGAGAATCTAGACATTGTACTGATAAACTTCAAAGTGGACATACAAATTATGCCGTCGGTAAGGAGACTGTAAAAGCGATTTTAAAGATAGCCCTACTTTAAGCAAGCCGCCCTTAATAATAGAAATTTTGGTTTCATAGTTGAAATCAGTCTCAGCGCATTAGTCTCCAAAATACTGAAACATATTTGAAAAGATTTCCCGAGACAGCTTAATTGGTTCAAGTTATTTTTGCTAGTCTGTTACACAAAACCCTGTGAACAATCTCTTCAGTTCCTTAACGACACAAAACATACCGTTTCTATTGTCTATACGTTCTATTAGCCCAAATTACAACTTTCTTACCTTGCCAAAAAACCGTAAGCGCTTGTAATTCGTCTTTGTCGATGCATCGAATAGCCTTTCAGGGATGTCAACCGTCTTATCTTCCATACGAGCTGAACTCATTTTATCGTGCTTAAAACAGAAAAATGTCTATCTGAGTCAACAAGAACCGTACAAATTTAGTAAGCAGTACACAAGAATGCAAATTAGTCTGAAGCAAAACAAAAGCCGAGCCAGATTTTCTTCAGATTCACTAGATTTTCAAATAGCTGTACTCCACCCCACTGAACTTGAATTCAAATCTTGAATTACTGGTCCAACTTTCAATGTGGACATCAATGTGTTCACCACGAGGTGAATAATTTTTGAGACGAGTGGTGGATATCTACGCATACGTTCAATTCTAGGAGTTATTTTTAAACCTCAATTTTTTTTTGTTGCTCACTGTATACCAAGCCAAGATTGGTGCAGCCAGACAAATGTTGCTACGTCTTGATTAAAGAATAATTAAACTAAAATAATTTGAAATCGAGCAAGCATATCATATTTCAAAATTTCTGGGATCAGTTTTTCGAAGCGCATTATTAAAGGATTCTAATCTGCATGATTTTAAATTAAACGATTCAAACGAAATCGCCGAATCTTCGTCATTAGGAACAGAAGAACAATAATTGACATTTTGTCGTTTCTGCAATTGTCCTAAGGCATTTAGACTAAAGATGTAAACCCATTAGAAAATCCTCATCCTATTTCGCTCGCACATTTGACGCACGTTACGTAATGGACTCAGTATATAGAATAGGCAGTAGGCAAACTCGACATTCGGAAGCAAATTTTACCCGAAACATCTGCCGAATACTCCCGAAAATTGACGTATCTAACGTACTGCCAGCTGCACGAAGGATAAAGCATTTTGACGGACTTTTTGAAAATTGTTAATCCAGACCCATTTTAGAGGAAGGCAGTGATCGAGAGAAATTTTCAATTAAATAATTTAGATGTAGTTGATAGTTGCTAATTGTAGTTGGTTTGTGCCCAACAGTGAAGAAAAATTAATGTGGCATTGGCGAACCTAAAATAAGGTCGGAACGAGGCAAGCGAAAAAACGTTTTTTATCTATATACATATATTCATATTTAAATAATTACCAAATTATATATATATATATATATATATATATATATATTTATATATATATACTGTGGTGGCCAAATAAAAGTTACCACTTTGAAAAAAAGCGAAATTTCCTAGAAAGTCCTATTTTTATGGGTCCTTTAATTAAAATACCATGCGGGGCTAGCTACCTGTCGGTCTGTTGTTAATTACTGTCGGTTTCACGACAAGGTTGGCTTCTGTCAAGCGTTTATTGTAGTTGAGTCGTTTATGAGTGAACATGGCACCACAGTTGGGTAGTGAAAAAAAGCGAGTATTGTTGTGTTACGCAACGAAGGGGTTTCCATTAGGGCTATAGCCAGAAGAATTGACTGTATCCACGTGACTGTGTTGAAAATTTTGGAAAAAAACGCGAAAGGATCTCTCCAGCGGAAACCAGGAACAGGACTTGGGAACAAAAAGACGACAGCGAGAGATGACCGACATCTGAAGAACTTATGCCTAAGTGACCGAAGAAGAACCGCTAGGGAAGTTAACAGGCACTTCCAGGAAGCGACTGGGACAATGATTAGCGATAGAACTGTTCGAAGAAGGCTGCAGTTAGGGGAAATTTTGGATCGGCGATCTCGGAAAAAACCAACTTTCAGCTAAAATCCCGACCTCAAAAGAGGTGCTTACCACTACATTTGCTGACGACACAGCGATACTATTTGCACACAAAAACCCATCAACTGCAAAAAGAGTACTACAGCAACAAACAGACATAATATTAAATTGGGCTAGAAAGTGGCATATTTCAATTAACGAAGCAAAAACGCAGCAAATCACGTTCACATTAAAAAAGCGATCCTGCTGTCCCATTAAAATTAACGGTACGGATGCTCAAGTAACAAATTCTGTAAAGTACCTAGGGGTCCATTTAGACAGAAGACTTACCTGGAAAAGTCATATAAACAAAAAACGAGATCAAGTGAAATTACAGTTCAGGAGACTATACTGGTTAATGCACAGTAAATCCAGACTAAGTTTAGAAACAAAAATCTTGATATACAAGACAATTCTCAAACCAATATGGACGTATGCCCTGCAGCTCTGGGGTTCAGCAAAAAAGACAAATTTGGAAATCATACAAAGAACGCAAACAAAAATCTTGCGGGCGATTCTGGGTGCCCCCAAATACGTCAATAACATAATTATACAAAGAGACACCAATGTCAGCACAGTTATGGAAGAAGCAGAAAAGCTTAGTTTGAACTAAAAGAAGCGATTGCGACACCACCCAAACAAAACAGCAAGAAAAATATTGCTGACTAGACCATACGTACGGCTCAAAAGAACTGACCCACTGCGACTAACAGCCAATCGGCGGTAAGGCACCCTAAAGTACAGAGATAATACATATACCCAGTGACTTACTGCAGAAGGAGAGTAGCAGCGATACACTATAGTTTTCTTTTTTTCTTATCTTTTTTTTCTTATTAGTTTTATTGAACAAAGACAACATCATGTAAACTAATTGAATGAAATGTTATGAAATATTGTAAATTCTTATAAACTATTATAAACAGTGGCACCACAAACCCCCAGAGTATTGTCAATGGAGGTCGTATTTTTCCAGCTAGACTTAAAGTTGCAATGTTGTAAGCTAGAGATCTCCAATGATCTAATCCTTACTTTGTAAAAATAAAGATGAAAAAAAAACAGCTAAAATGAGGACAGCGAGGCTGAACTTCGCCCGATCGCATCGAAATTGGTCGGAAAATGACTGGAAGAGAGTACTCTTCACCGACGAATCGAAATGCAACCTGAACCAGTCGGATGGATTGCAGTATGTACGTCGCAGAACCGGAGAGGAACTTCACGAAAACTGTGTAGTGACTCGAAACAAGTTCCCACTAAGTTACATGGTTTGGGGTTGCATTTCGTATTTTGGCACCGGAGATTTGGTGTTTTTAGAAGGATCAATGAATGCAATCAGTTACATCAGCGTGATTGACAACCATTTGATCCCGTCGATGGATACGCTCTTCCCAGTCATTTACGACCCAATTTTTCAAGATGACTCTGCGCCATGTCATCGTGCCCGTAAGGTAAGTTGTGGGTCTTTTACAAACAACAGTTCAATACAAAAGTAAAAAAATATATAAAAGCCTAAAATAATTGTTTTGTTTTTACTCAGGTTAAAGAATTTGTCGCAGAAAGGGGAATTTCTACACTTGAGTGGCCTGGAAACAGCCTCGATTTGAACCCAATCGAGAATTTTTGGGCCGAACTGAAACGTAAAGTGGCAAGTCGGGGACCAAGGACGAGTTCAAAAACGCCATCAAAGACGCTTG
Organism: Oxycera nigricornis; assembly: GCA_963942545.1. NCBI lineage: Eukaryota > Metazoa > Arthropoda > Insecta > Diptera > Stratiomyidae > Oxycera > Oxycera nigricornis. Next base: position 52,971,471 of record OZ012663.1, read on the forward strand.
GAAGGACGACATCAGCATCGAATACTGCCAGACGTTGATAAAATCCATGCCACGAAGGATTGAAGCTGTAATCAAGGCTCGCGGAGGATACACGAAGTATTAGTTTTAGTTATTATTTCAAGAATATTGTTCCTACTTACATACTAGTAACTTCTCATACAAAATCCCTTTTCAGAATCCAAAATATTTAATTATTTTCACTTCAACAACTCTTGTTGCGAAAACGATCATTTCGCTGATAAAGCATAAAAGTGGCTGTTTCTTCAAAATAAATAAATATTTTGTTTATGGTTTCTATACATTTTAAATATAACACTAAAATTACATAAATCAACACCAGTTCGTTTTATTTATAATCGGATATCATTATGTAGTGGCAATATTACCACATATTTGTAGGTGGTAACTTTTATTTGGCCACCACGGTATTTACAACTATTTTTCCGAAGTTTCATCATTGAATTCGTATACTCACGTATTTTCCCACACGATAAATGAAAACAATATCCATAAGCTAATGCAGCACCGTAGCGCGTTTTTTTAAACCACTCTCTAATGCGCAGCACGCATACACAAAAGGGAGATTGGTCGAAACAGCTCTTCACTCGCTCCCCAGCTACATCGAAAAATCGCTAAGCGTCAAAGAATACACGCAAGCAGTTTTTATAGACAACAAAGGGGCTTTCAACAATATCAGCCATAAGGCTATTGGCAAATCACTCGGGGAAAGCAATGCCGATGACAGCTTGATAGGGTTCATCGGTCAACTGCTTAGCAACAGGAACATCAACTCCACGCTAGGGAACAGTACCTTACGAAGGAGGGTTTACAGAGGCACACCACACGGTGGGATGCTGTCACCATTTCTATGGAACCTAGTGGTGGATGAACTCTTGTCAAAAATAGAAGCGACTGGCTGCAAAGTCGTAGCTTATGCCGACGATGTTGCAATAGCAATATCGGGAAAATTTGGTAACACCCTATCGAAAAGACTTAACTTTGCCCTAGGTATTCTGACCAAATGGAGCAAAAAGTTTGGTCTAAAGATTAATCCACAAAAGACGAAATTTATGCTCTTCACAAGAAGGTACAAAATTCCACGATTTATCCCACCTAAACTTGATGAGATAAGTTTCAACCCATCTCATCAGGTCAAATATTTAGGTCTAATTCTGGACTCGCAAGCTCGCATGGAAAGCGAACACAGCAGAAAGAGCACGCACAGCTGCATGCGCAATCTACTGCTGCAAAAGAGCTATTGGGAAAAGGTGGGGATTGAAACCCAAAATTTTACCATGGTTCTATACGGCGATAATGAAACCAATCCTTCGGTATGGTACAGTTATTTAGTGACCAGCTATGGGGAAGTCATCAAATGTAAACCTACTACACAAGGTCAGAAGAATTGCAGCTATTGCAATTACCGGGGCTCTACGCACCACCCCGACAAAGACATTGTTTATGCTATAAAATTGGCTCCCGACTGAGCTACTTATGAGATAGCAGGCCAAGTGCCATGTGGTTCGGTTGAAAACACAATACTACGGAGAGATGAACCAACGTCAGGCAAAGTGGACCTTGCATCTCCGATTTCCTGTTTTCACCATGGTTTCAGGTCAGTCATCCCGAGTAGGGAGGAGTGGACCACAGAAAGAGGTGGGATACAGGAATCGGTCGATATCTACACTGGTTGATCAAAAATGGATGAAAGAGTTGGCTGTGGCGTGTTCTCAGAACAGGTAGGCCTGAAACTATCCTTCCGATTACCAGACCACAGCAGCGTCTTTCAGGCAGAGGTCATTGCGATTTATAAAGAAGTTGACTGGCTGAGAAGTCAAAAAATTTACATAAGAAATTTAAACATCTTTTCTGACAGTCAAGCTGCTATCCAATCATTACCCAGCGTGCATACCTCATCTAAAATTGCTATGAAATGCCGCTCACAACTGAACTGTGAAGTAATTTTCTGCTGGGTACCGCGGCATAGTGATATACCTGGAAACTGCGAAGCAGATGCCCTAGCGAGAGCTGGCACCGAGCTTCAGGAATATACACTTACCCCCGAAGTCGGTCAACCTCTAGCTTCCATAAAGCTAGGATTTAAGCAGCACTACGTGGAGGTGTCCCTTTCAATGATTTCTGCCGAAGTTGCGGATCAGAGGAAGAGAAAGAAACTATCAAACACTTTCTGTGCGAATGTCCGGCGCTGTCCAGGAAGCGCATGCAAACCTTGGGCACGCCCTTCCTGGACAACCTCACGGAAGTAGCTGATTTATATATTGGCTGCATAGCCGGCTTTATTTGAGAATCTGGATGGTTCTCGTCATCCCGCAGGTTCTAGTGCCACCCTTATATTCTGTGGTATCGTAATGGGCCCCTCGTGGCCTAAATGAGTCACCTTTGGATAAAAAGGGGCTGCCACTACAACCAACCAACCGTAGCGCGTAAACCGACTCATCATATGACGAACGACAGCAATCAAATGGAAAACCATGTCCGTTTCGTCCGTGGAACCAAGGATTGTATGGAACGCTTGTCCATAGGAAGCCATCATATGAAGGTTTATCTACTGTGTCTCGATATACTGTGGTAATGGCATATCATCAAGAGTATATAGCTCGGACACTCCAGGCAATTTGCCACATATCTGTTATACAACCAAAGTGGCCAGGTTGTGCCTAAGGTTAGGTAAATGCATATCCGTGTACCCTAGCATGAGTAACAGAGGAAGCAAATTGAATGTGAATGGTTCGTGTACGAAAGCCAGAATGCACATAGAGACTAGTTTCATTAATTCGATAAATTGCAACTATCAGCGAGAAATCTCAGTGTGTATTTGACAATTCGCGATCGGAATAACGTGAGTAAAAAGATTTTACGTTTTTTAAATTAAAATTGAAACAAATAATAGTGACAAGTGCGGGAGAGAAATGCGTTCGCAATATTTGTGCATCGGTGTGCCACTAAGCCACGTGTTATAATCGGAAAAGTGTTTTATGGCTACGACTCCGAACAGTGTGAAAAAGTGGTGGAGCTCTATAAAAGGAAATATAGTTCCTTCTTCGGTGGTCTATTATTGCGGGAGAGAAATGCGTTCGCAATATTTGTGCATCGGTGTGCCACTAAGCCACGTGTTATAATCGGAAAAGTGTTTTATGGCTACGACTCCGAACAGTGTGAAAAAGTGGTGGAGCTCTATAAAAGGAAATATAGTTCCTTCTTCGGTGGTCTATTTATTTAGGAGTATAGAGCAACGAAGAAGGGATTGCATTTCCATGGAACTGCAACACAGAATCAGCGAAAACCCCTTGCTAGTGAATGTGTGCAGATATCAACAGTTTGGTGAAATTATAGTGAAAGACTCTGCAGTAACGTTATGTTTGTATGGTTTTTGCGTTCGTTTCCAATTATCAGCTCTAAGTGATTGGTAAAGCGCGCCAGAGTCCAAAAAATTTCAATTTAGTGAGTGAGAGAGATGACAAAGAATTTTAAAAACCCAATATAATGTAAAATTAACGAATTCCCAATTTAGCTGATCTGCTAAAACACCTTATTTATTTTTTTAGTAGGAAGCGTGGTTTCGGCGTGTCGGATGACATCCTCTTCAGGTGCTGTCAATTGTCATCCGTCACCGGACAGCACGACCACGGCTGGCTTGTTGATGGATTAAGCTCGTTATATTTCAACTATTTTTTAATTTTCAGCTGCGAGTTATAACGACCGTCAATTGATTCGCACATATGCCTATGCTTAGCCATTTTATAACTTGTGTTAGAACCTCCTACTCTAGTCAATAACACCGTTTTTCTAGTGTGCAATTTTGGTTCGCAACTCTGCTAACACTATCTAATGCACATTAATGGAGGTTCTTTAGTGTTCCCAGATTATAGGCTGGTTCCTAATTAATTTTAGTGCCTGCCCACTAGTGTGCTTTTTTTATTGGTTCGCAACTCTGCTAACACTATTATTATTAGACATTAATGGAGGTTCTTGTTTCTAGGCTTATGGCCGGTACCATTACAACAATCTATTTTCAACGCGAAAATAACAAATTTGTTAATTAAATTGGAAGTGTGATTTCCATCCGCCATGGTACCGGTCATAAGCCTGGAAACAAGAACCTCCATTAATGTGTAATAATAGTGTTAGCAGAGTTGCGAACCAATAAAAAAAGCACACTAGTTATATTTATTTCCATTTTTTAGATACCAGAGAAAAATGCCTCCAATGAATTGGAAACACTAATAATAAATTCAAAAAGAAATGTAGGCTTTTTATGATTGATAGCGGCTCTACGAAAGTAATGCATTATGTATATACGTTTCGTAAAAACTAACATTTTGAACTTTATACCACTGTATAAACTTAATCAAGACCCAAATTGAATTATTTTTTTCATCAGTACGATGTAGTATGGGTTAGAATAACAATCCCTCCGTACGACAGTTTAATTCGAACTATAAAAAATTACTATTTCGTTGCCAAATTAGGGATGGTGGCATGATAAATTGTGTACCATTGGAGATTTCTATATTAAATGCTTCATCATGTCCTTTGCAAGCAATCAATAGTAGTGTTCAACGATGTTTCATGATTGACATAGACCCCGAAGAAGATTCTACTGTTTTTGAAAAAAAATTCTTGCAGCATCACAGCTACGCTGGTGATCCTACCCGGCTGTCGAAATATGTGAATTATGTTGTCGAGTATATTTATCAGGATATTTTTCTTTTAATGCTGAATTTGGCAATATCTGTGCGGTGATCCTGACGCAGTGACATTTGTTCCGATATAAGCTGAGGTGACTAGTGCGTCAGCCAGAGGAAGCCCCTTAGCCAGAAGGATGCTCAAATCCTAACCTAGAAACGCAAGGTCCAGTTACGACTAGAGAATAAAGTTTGATGTTGACTTGGATATTGAACTTATCGATCCAGGGTTTTCAAATGGGGTTACTCACAAAACGGAGAAGTTGGACTTAGTGAGCAATAGCCCACTTGAGTATTTTTTTAAGTGCAGGTCGTCCAACTCTCCTTCCAATTTTTTTTGATTCGCGAAAGGGAATCACAACGTGATGTCCTGCGTACTCGTACGCGCAAGGAGGCTCGTCTCTTTCGCTTGAGAATCACCAACTTGGTGGGTAAAATCTACCTTGATTGGTCTCGTGAAAGATTCGATCTGTACCTTGCCTTTGTGTATTGGGAGTTCCCTATAATTGTTTTTTTTGCAGTACAGGTGAAGTGATCTGCGTACCCGGGATAACGGGGTGGCAGGAATTACGAAGCACAGAGTGCTAAATCACGCGTGCGTTCGTACGCTCTTCTGGCAGCTCGGAGTTGTCTGCTCACTCGCCTCGGTAAATGTTTGACATTTTTTTTCGGAAACATTTTTCTCTCTTTGTAATGACGTAAATGCGCACTCTTGATGGAAGATAAACTTCGATGGATGCTAACTACTCAGCCGAGGATCCTTTCCCTTGGTCGGAGGCAGGGAGGAACGCCAAAAAAAGGAAACTCTCATATATTTGAAAAAAAAATGTATCTACAATTTTTCTCTAATAATCATAAGTTATATACAACCTGTTAACAATATTCATATCTTATACATACATATATCCACACATCTATATTTTACATGTGAAAAATGGTATATCAACTTCTTATCAATCTAAATAAATCTCAGGGCACATGGTTAAGTAAATTTCACAAATTTATATGCAGGTATTTTTTTTAGTCTTCAATTGTCTAATGCTTGATGGGAATGTATTTTTTTTGTATCATTGTTACCGCAAGATATTTGATCTATCGTTTTCATTATAACAATTTAGTGACGACTTTTGAGGGTTCCACATTGTCGGTATTGCAATGGCAACGCGTGTTCTCGAGTAGTGGGTCCCGACAACCAGGCCTTGGAAATTTACCACACGAAGGACATTCGGGCATAAGGTTCTCAGGCATGACTGCTCTTGAAACACTCGCCCTCATGCCTGTGTTGTAATGTGGCACAGCCGATGGGTTGGCCACCACTGCACCATGCCGCCTCATGGGCAACCTGTGATACCGGTTGTTCAGTCGTGCCAGGCCCCGAAAAAACAGGGATCCCGTTAGGACGAGACTGGACCGGGAGTCGTTTTTTGGAACTCGAGCGGGTCACTGGGACTAGCGAGATAAGCAAGTCCGCGTGGTGTTAAGCTGTTGATGTTGGATAAATTCTGGAGAGTGTGGCGTTCACAAGTGTAATTAAATTACAGAAAACTGTATGAGAATCGCTAGTCGCGAAGAAGCGATTTTGTTTTCGCGCGCGAAAGTAGATCGGTCCGAGTTACATAAAATGGATAATTAAAAAGGGAGTTGGCTACGGGAGTTGGTCGGGGTCGGAGATATCGTGTGTGTTGAATTCGTCGGATAATCCATTCCAATTCTTCACTTTTGTAAACCGCCTGTGGTGAATTTTGCGCGAATAATCTTTTCCGCGGCTATGACCATGTGAAAATGAATTGTGGAGTCGAACTTTTGTGAAACAAAATATCAACGAACTAACAAAAATCGTAAGAGAACATTCGACTTTGAAAGGCTGCATCTGGGATTTGTGCAAAAACTAAATCTTTATCAGGTAATTTTTCTTTTAATGCTGAATTTGGCAATATCTGTGCGGTGATCCTGACGCAGTGACATTTGTTCCGATATAAGCTGAGGTGACTATTGCGTCAGCCAGAGAAAGCCCCTAAACAAGTTCAGAAGGATGCTCAAATCCTAACCTAGAAATCCAAGGTCCAGTTACGACTAGAGAACGAAGTTTTAACGTGTGGTAAATATCCGAAAAAAAATTACATTGAGAACTTTGAAAAAAAAAAAGAATTTAGATAAATAATTAGTTTAGAAAAACATTTAAATACACACATATATATACAATCTTGAAACAGTTTCTATTTAATTCGTAAAAATGTGCTGTCTTATCGATTCGAGCAAATAATTCTAAGGTTAGGTTATTTTGGAGGCGCTCTAATGCAGATTTAAGAATATTTTTATCAACTAATTTGCTGCCATGTTATTTTTCTTGTATTGTTAAAAGCTTCCCCTCAAGGCCTTGAAAGAAAGTTTCATCAAATTTTGTACACGTATGGCAAAAGAAATGAAATTGCTAATATCTCTTAAATCGAAAAGAAAATTTACGAAAAAAAAGAGGAAAGAATACAATATAATAAAAATGAAAAATATATATATATATTATCAATATTGTCTTTGTAATTGTTAATTCTAATGAACCATGAATAGGTTAGATTCGAATTGAGATCGAAAAAAATTTGGCAACTAAAAACAGTTCTATAAAACATTGATTTTATTTTATATAAACTGCTGAATTTGCTCTTATTATAATACGAAAAAAAAACATGCAAAAATAGAAAACTCGAAGGGTGTAGATAATTTTGAGGACACGTACATAATTAATTTTTTATTAATACTAATGTTATATGATAAGATTGAAATATATATGGAAAGAGAAAATTTACTATACAGAAACTGGATGTGCCATTTTTTTGAAAAGAACGAAAATAAGAGAATAAACATGGCATATTAAACCTAATCAGCGAGAGTTTCCATAAGGCTCCTCCCTCTTTCTGGCATTAAGGAACAGGGTTCACACCGGCTGAAGTAAAAGTTGGTGGGCCTAGTGTGCACAACACATGCGGACACGCAAGCACTAGGCCATGGTAGGGCGGGCCCAGGCAGCGACATCGGCGCCTGGCGAGCTCCGCTGAAGCTCGGCTTCTAAGCGGGAGTGACACTGCCACCCGAGAGAATTGTTTGCTCGTTCCGTGGTAGGTTTTTTTCTTTCTCGTCTATCGCCGGATCAATTACGTGAATCGCGATTAAAGTAGCTGATGTGTTTACTCTCTCGGGTAGGTTTTGGAATGCGGTATTATCTTGGTATGCGCGCGAGAATTCTTTGGGTAAAGTAACGTAGGAGGTATAGCCTCACAAGATGAATAGTTTGCTTTGTTTAATGATTTTTTTTGTCGGTATGTAAGCGGACAACTTGATGGCTGAATCTCTGGAAATGAGATTCGGGACTGATGCTAGAGAACGCACCCACGACGATACGCACCGAGCTGAGCTGGCCTGCCAGCAGCCATCACTCCTCTAGCTAGGTAGAGACCGAACCCGAATTCGTCTGAACGACACATGGGCTCGTTGCCTCGTCCCAGGGACTTAACGTCCATTGAGGCCAACAATACGAAAGTCCTGTTGGCTTGAAATTTCGAAGCGATAACGTTCGCCTATCCTCATTTCATTACAATGTGTTTGCGTGTGTCTTCCAGTTGCGTGCGTTCTCCCTCTCCAAATCTTCGGTGTCGTTAAGTGCTTGCTGGTAATCAGCACAGACTGCCTGGTACTTGCCGGTCAGCTTTGTTATCGTCAACTCCGTATCTTCTATTTCCTTTGGGGCAATTTTTGTTGTCGTCGTTGTCGTGATTTCCACGTCTAGTTCATACATTTGTATTTTTATAATTTCGTTTCCAAATCTTCACACCCGCAAACTCATACACCCGCAAACTCACACACCCGCAAATTCACACATCCGCGATCTCACACTCCCACAATTTCACACTTACTCGATTACATGCACGTGTTAGCACTGAATTTGGCCACTTTTATGCCACAAACACGCACTGAACCTATCGAACGTATCCGCCGTTCGAACGCTACCGTACGCAATTTTCAATGTCCTGTTTTTTAACGGCCCGACGGTCAATGACCCACGAGTTTGCTGAACCCGTCGAAGCTTTCCTAGCTTTGGTTTTGCTAACGCACATCAGCTGACGATTTCAGCTTCGTGCGATTGGCCAGAGCGTTGCACCTCGGGGCGGGGGGCATGCTGCTTGAGTGATGTGATTGGAGTGCTAGTGAAATAATCGTGGCAGTTGTTCACCGTGGTGAATTGCAAGTGCCAATGGTTGTGGGTATCACAGGCGCATAGTAGACTCCATTGGCGTATCGTAGACCGTGCGGAGCCTGGATTTGAATCTGTTGCGTTGATTGTGTGAGCATTGTTTGTTGTTGTGATTGCTGGCAACTTATCTGCAGGGTCTGTGACGTTGACTGTAATGCATTTTGCTGTTCACGATACTTAAATTGCGCAGCCTTCGCGCTCACGATCAGGAACACTCTCCAGGAAACCTTACTACCTACTAAGCTATCTAATCCAATATCCTTAACATACCTACATCTCTATATTTATATCATTCAATATATAAAAAACAAAATAATTCATTAATAACAATATAATTCAATAATTGGGTGAAGTGGTGAACGTAACATTATCAATTCTTTAAAAAAAAAGCGTTTACCCGCACGATGGTTTGGGGTCTTCAAGAACAGGTCAGTCCCATATTTTGCCCGTATGGGTTTGTGGGTCCACCACGTTGCCTGGCGAACGTAACAAATATTTTATTGTGCTATTTACGTGTCCAACACATTTTCGAAGTTAGTATCATTTCTCAATTCTTATATTATTTCTATGAATCATTTTGCTCAGTTTCGAAATGAGTTTGATTTGTTCATAATCACGTTATTAAATGAAAGAATTGTTTTACTGAATAAAATTTCAAATTAAATTTTTTGATCGTATTTGTGCTATTTGTATGTCAATGACTGTATGTAGTAAAAAATGCAACGACTCAGTAACAAATTGTATTTTCAGTCTATAAATACGATAATCAAATAGATAATAAAGTAAAAGAAATCTTCAGCTTAAATTAAACTTAACTGAAATTTAATTATGTCTTCAGTGCAGGAAACACGCATGTGGGTATTTTATTTAATAGGCTGTTTTCACGTCGCCACATGTCTCCATGCAAATTTGTTATACATTCCATCTTCATTACAATTTAGTTTTCAATTTTTACTCACTCTCATGCTTCATGTGCACATCATCTATATTTTCCATGCATTACTTGTCACTCCACCCAGTAGGAAAATCTCATCTTGTTTACTGCAAAGTGTTGCTGAAATTCCTACTGAGCAATATGCCATAATTCCTGGAACACACTATGTCACCGCAACCTCGGAACAGACTACCTACTTGTCTATATATCTTGCATTTGTCTCTAATGCAAATATTTGTGATGCGTTACTTTCTATTGTTATGGATGTCAACACATTGTAAAACCCGAAATTATTTGAAAGTGCAAGCGCGATTGAGAATTTATAGTGATTAACAGTTGTGATGAGTTTGAATAGTGGTTACAAACATGTATAGTGCAGTTTTTAGTGAATAGAATAGTGTTAGTTTGGATTATTAGTAAAAAAAAACACTGAATATAAGTGCATCATAAGGTTTTGTTTAAATCGGCTGTATGAATACCCTGTCAGCTTTTCATTTCACTGGTAAGTAAACATTCCTTGAGAAAAGTGTCTTCTTAATAGTTCTCGTTACAATAATATGTCATATATTTCACGTAAAAACCTGCAGACAAATGATGTTTACTGTTTTGTTTATAAATGTCATTTACATCTCTTAGACATTGTGCCACTCAGTAGCAGTTCAGACGATAGATTTGAGTGGGTCCAATTCATAAAATTTTATTTTCTTATTTACTTATTTTATTATTTACTTACACACACACACACACACACACACATATATATATATATATATATATATATATATATATATATATATATATATATATAATCTGAACTATAGAAACATCTCAATTCACCAAAGGAATCTACCTAACGTTGTTTCAACTCCTATAAACCAAATTCCTATTCCGCATAATAGTAGAGAAAAATTTATTTCTATTCAGCCATATAGTCATTTATCGCTCCAAGAGCGAAATAAAGCTTACAATATTCAAACCAATTTCAAAAATCAGCGACCTAATTTTAGTCATAATCCGCCACCCAGACCAACACAACCAAAGCCTCCAGTTCATATGGAAATAGATCATTCAGTTCAAACACGTAAGGTAAATTACATGAATAGATAAAACAAGGCAATCGTACGGATCCGGAAACTATCCAGCCAAGCTGCAAAGGCTATACAGCCTAGGGATAGAAGAGCAATCAGATGAAACTCCCCGCGAATCTTTAGATGATATTCATAACTTGGAAGATCAAGAAAATCTCGATAACGGATACTATCATGAGTCCGAGGACAACGAGGACAACCTGGACGAAAATCCTCTGAATTTTATGATGGACGCCTCTCTAGCGTTCCCTACATAGAATATACTCTCAAAAATGGGCAAACTAAAAAAATTCTTGCAGACACCGGGGCGAATAAAAATTTCATTTCAAGTAAACTAGGTGAAAATGCCAAATTAGTTCAACCTCCTTTCAAAATTCAATCAGCTGCAGGCGAAATACCTATCACCAAAAAAGTCACCGGTCAATTTTTCAGAAGCGTTGGGAACCACACACTCATTGATTTTTACGTCCTTCCAGGTTTAAAGTCTTTCGACGGCATCATCGGGGATGACACGCTGAAACAGTTGGAAGCCGTTATAGACAGAAAGAATAATATTCTTCTTATCAAGCCTAATATAAAAATTCCCTTGAGGGCAAAGGAGTCAAGACAAGTAAATTCAATACAGGTGAAATGTGATCACTTAGACGAAAATGCTAAGTGCAAACTTCAACAGGTGATAGACACATTTCCGCAAATCCTCGGTCCAATAAGTGACAAGGAATATATTGAAACGAGCATTAGAGCAGAAATTAAAACTTCAACGTCTGACCCTATGTACAGCAAATCTTACCCTTACCCTGTGAACATGCGAGTAGAAATTGAGCATCAGATTGCACAAATGCTAAAGGATGGCATAATACGCCCATCTTAAAGTCCTTACAATTCGCCGGTCTGGATCGTGCCGAAAAAGCCGAATTCTGTGGGCGAGAAACAGCACCGATTGGTTGTCGATTTCAAACGGCTCAACGCCGTCACAATTCCCGACACTTCTCCCATCCCGGATATAACCAACACCCTCGCGAGTTTTGGGAAGTCAAAATTTTTTACGACTCTCGATCTTACATCTGGCTTTCACCAGATAAAAATGAAGGAAGCAAAACTGCATTTTCTACTGCCAATGGCAAATATGACTTCACACGGTTACCATTCGGGCTTCGAAACGCACCATCCATCTTCCAAAGGATGATCGACGACGTTCTCAAGCCATTCATCGGAAAAATATGCTTCGTCTACATAGACGACATTATCATCCTCGGCGAATCCGAACATGAGCACCTAAAGAACCTCAGAACTATATTCGAGCAGCTCCAAAAATTAAATCTAAAAGTAAATTTGAATAAATCAAAATTCCTTAAAACGCAAGTTGAATTTTTGGGATACGTTATTTGCCAAGAAGGCATATTGCCAGAACCTAGGAAAATTTTGGCCATCAACAAAATTAAACCCCCGGGAAATTTAATGGACATTAAATCATTCTTGGGACTAGCATCATACTATCGTAAGTTCATTAAGGACTTCGCTTAGATTACAAAGCCCTTAACAAATATAACGAGAGGTGAAAATGCCCAGATTAAAGTAAACATGTCAAAAAAGAAGCAGATCCATCTCCAAAAACTAGAACTCGAGGCCTTCAATACCTTGAAACAATTGCTTACTTCTTTCGAGATCCTAATTTTTCCAGACTTCGGAAGACCATTCAATTTAACAACCGATGCGTGCAACCATGCGATGGGTGCATTATTGTCTCAAGGAAAAATAGGAAAGGACAGACCAATCGTCTTCATCTCAAGGGCACTCAACAAAACGGAAGAGCACTATGCTATATGCGAAATGCTCGCCATAGTATGGGCCCTAGAAAAACTGAGAACATACCTGCACGGAGCCAAAAACGTGAGAATAGTCACTGACCATCAACCACTGACGTTTGCGTTAAGCTACAGAAACCACAACGCGAAACTCAAAAAGTGGAAATCAAGGATTGAAGAGTTCAATTATGAACTGCTTTACAAGCCGGGAAAAACTAATTTCGTTGCGGATGCACTCTCTAGGCTACCATTACAAGCGAACGCACTGTTTCCTTCTGACATGGATGCTGCTCAAAGTTTTCGCACTCCAAATACTTCAAATACACTTCCGAAACCTTAACGGCGCATAGTAGGGATACCACAGTCTCCTCTACCACGCCAATTGCGCACAGTGCAGAAGAAGATGCCTCAGACCTTATCCCACACTGTGAAGCTCCGATCAAGGTGTTTTGGAATCAATTAATAATATCGCAAGGTAAAGGGCTACATGCATTCGAGGAGCCACATCCATCTTACCGTCGATTTTATATTAAACTCAACAGAATTGATACAAGCAACTTGATCAAAGTCCTAAAAGATAATCTGAACCCCAATATTGTGAATGGAATAAAAATACCAGAGTCCTACCTCCAACTTTTACAGCAAATATACAAGGACAATTTTTCAAAATTCAAGGTCAGAATACTTTGGGTTAATTGTAGAAAACATAAAAAACGAGGATAACCAGTTTAAAATTATCCAAGCCGAACATAGAAGAGCCCATAGAAATTGTAGAGAAAACAAGCAACAAATCTTGGAAAAATACTATTTTCCACAAATGGCAAAGCTCATAAAGAAATATACTGCAACCTGTGATGTCTGCAATACTTCCAAATACGATCGACATCATCACAAACCGGAGTTCCAAGAAACACCAATTCCTCAGTATCCAACTGAAATATTGCATATGGATATAATCGACCCCAAAGGAGAAAAATTCATTACCTGCATAGATAAATTTTCGAAATTCACAAAATTTTTCCACATCAAAAACAAGTCAGTCTTACATCTTCGTGACAAAACAATCAAAATGCTACTGTATAAGATGCCTTCAGCGCGAATACCCGAGTCTAGCATTCAAGGAAGTTGTAAATATATCGGTGGACCGATACAATAATTCTTACCACTCGGTGACTAAGGCAAAACCGGTTGACATATTTTTTGGAAGATCCGACAGAATAAACTATCAGGAGCTTTTAGAGTATCGAAACAAGCTTAATCAAAATTTGAAACAGGAAATAGCCAGGAAACAGCGAAACAGAATTGATGCTCACAATTTGAAGAGAGATAAACCAAAAAAGTACTCGCCAGGTGATATTGTCTATAAATATGATAAGCAAATAAAAGCCAAAAATAAACCAATGTTCAAAAAGGATATAGTGGCATAAGACAACCGCGTCACAATAACTGCAACTTCAAGCAAGCGAATACATAAATCTCATTTGAAAAGCACATCTCCTAAACATCCAAATCTTAAAGAAAAATATTCCTTTCGCAAAGGTCACTTCAAATTCCATTTCAAGCAGCATCTCCTCCCATTTCAGGTTAGCTCTTTCCGGAGCACAAGCCTCAATCGACATCTATCAGTATATAACGCCATTTGTGACTATGCGAAACGGAGTCGGAAAATTTTTTAATGGTAATTTCAAAATCATACACATCATAAATCTCGCAGTATCCGACGAAATCCTCAAGGACATGGAGCAGAAAATCAAACATCAAGTCAACCGCTCCAGCATCATTGCTCCACAGCTAGATCAACAAACTTCGGAGATCGAAATAATGCTGGATCACCTTCGCAGCAAGCCCCTGATCAAACAAAAACGCTCGATAAACTGGTTAGGCTCCGCTTGGAAGTGGATTGCAGGATCCCCCGATGCAATCGACTGGGATAACGTCGTCAAAAGTCAAAATGATATAGTTAGTAATAATAATAAACAATATAAGATCAACGAATATCTCAGTAAAGTTTCCGCCCAGCTCACCAACAATTATAACAAGATAGTCCTAGATGTAAACGCCCGCAACAATGATAAATTCAAGCAAATGATGTTGATTCAATTAACGATTTTCAAAATCGAAATTCAGGAAATAATCTTAGCTAGTCAGATGGCAAGGGAAGGTATCGTCAACACAAATCTCTTAGATAGAACCGACATTCAAGCAATTCTTTCCGAAGTTGAAACTCTCCCTTATCAAAACGATATAAAAGCAATCGAATATGCCGAGCCGAAGATGTTACTACGGAACTCTACCCTCGTTTACGTTATATGCTTGCCTTAAACAACAGAAACGCAGTTTAACCATATCCTCATACGTCCTACTATGAAAAACAATAGAATGATTCACTTTGGTTTCTCTAGTCTGCTTGTAACCCAAACAGAAAAGTATGGAATTAAAGAAAAATGTAACAGCATCCAAAGAACAGTAATCTGTCGAAGGGAACAGTTAGTAAAGCTCATTAAGGGCGATTGTATTTTGCATCTCTTCGAGGGATCCAGTGCAGAGTGCAACTATCAGTTCCAAAAGGAACCCATAATCGTTTCCATCAGTAACGATATTATAATCGCCATGTTCTTAATAATTTCTGTTTTCCTATTCTTATACATCGCATTTAGGCAAAATAACAGGGATTCCACGTTGCAAGTTAACTTGCCCTATACTTACCCTGGTCCTGTAGCTATTCCATCCTAACCTGCGGGACGCAGATTCTTGAGAAGGGAGGAGTTAACACCATCAGCGATACCCCTGCCTTCCATCACTTCCCATTATCCAAATACCATTCAACTTATCCTCTACATTCTTTCCCACGCTAGTTTCCCCGAAAACCGCTGGCATGCACTTTTCAACGGTAGCGCATCTTCAGGTATCACAGTGAACTCGAGACTTTGGAATTCATTTGTGCAAGGTTGCGTCTGTGCACCTTCAGATCATGTAGATTTTATAACTTATAAATTTAGGAAAATATAGAAATTTAAGTCAGTTGTCATAGCATGCTTGAATAAATCGCTTCTCTTGAAACTTGTGTTTTTTTGAGTCGCTTCCGAGAAGTTTCCTTAACCTTATATATATATATATATATATATATATATATATATATATATATATATATCGCCTCAGCGAGAACGAGCTCAGCTATGAGCTGGTAGTACGTGGGATCGCCACTGGAACGGTGTCTGCGATGCGGATGGAGCTTCGGAAGGCACTGCGGCTTGGGACTATGATGAATGCGTCCTCACCTTACCCCTCCACTTACCAGCAGGACCGCGAGGCGGTAGAGATGGTAACGGAAGAAGTCGGGGCGCTATCAGTGGATTTTTGGGGGGATGAGAAGTCCACTGCGTTTTTAGTAGCCCAAGATAAGACGGAGTATGGCCTGCGGAGGATCGCTAATCTGCTACGGGAGAAGAAAACGGACGATCCCACAATCGAGAAGTTGCGGCGGCAGCTTATGCTCGCCTTAGGACACATGTTGGCGCAAGCGGAAGAATATGAAGAAACTAGCAGCTCTGGAGCCAGGAAGTTGGAACGAGACGAAGATGCTACGACGACAACAGAAATTGGCCCAAAGGAAGCACAAGATACGGAGTTGACGATCACAGAGCTGACCGCCAAGTATCAGTCAGTCTGTGCTGATTACCAGCAAGCGTTGGATGATACCATAGATTTGGAGAGGGAGAATAATCGGTTGCGCATTCAACTTGAAGATGCACACAAACACCTCGTGGAAGATACATTGGCACGTGAGAACATGGAGGACACACTACGATCGCTGCACGAAGAGCTGGAGTCCAAAGATCGTAACCATGCAATAGAATTGACCTAAGCGCGTTCTAGACATAAGTTAGAAATTAAGGAAATCAATGATCGTTTGACCGAGCAATACGAAGCGAAGCTGCAACAATCCGTCCAAGAGCTTCGTGAACAATATGAAGAGGAGCTGGAGGAGATCGAAGTGTTCTATGAGAACAAATTTAAGATTCTGGAAAGTGAAGCGCAATGAAACCGCACCGCGGCTTCGAGTGTAACGGAGGAGTTTGGAGAGTCCCGAAGAGCCGATAATTTGTTCTCACGTGTTGAAGAGTTGGAGGTCCAAAATGCGGCCTTGCATGACCGCATACGGGTCGTGGAGGCAAAGCTTCTACAGGATCAGAAGTGCTCAGGCATCGAGGCGGAAGATGTTCATGAAGCTGGGGTCGAAGAGAAAGTGGAAGTCTGTGAAGCAAACTCTACCGTAGAAGAGTTGGGAGAAGATGAGGACGCCGATGCTGTTAGAGGAGTTCCGAGGATGACAGATGAGGAGTCCATACGGACTGAGGCTATGCCTACGAGCAGACGGTCGCGATTGAGTAGGCTTGGTAGCAGGCAGTTTCAAGGAGGTGAGACTGGACCTGAGCGCAAGAAGTCTCAAGGGGCTGGGGCTGGGGGTAGGGAGTCTCAGAGGAGTGGACTGGGGAAGACAGGTAGTAAGCAGCAAAGGAGACCTCATACGGGTAGAAGTTCGCAGGAAGGAAGTACCGACACGGAAAGATCCGGGACGAGGCAGAATCACGAGTTCGACAGCGGAAGGAGAGGGCGTCGTGAAGAGGATGCAGCCACAATTCGAGTAGAAGCAAAGAAGGAACAAAATTTCTTACAATCACCTGCTGTAAGGGAGGATAAATCTTTGGGGACATTGGAGGAGGTAGCATATGAGCGACCAAACTCATTAAATACCAATCAGCTTGTAAGGACGAATGTAGCGTTGAAGAAGGTCTGGTTCAACAACAAGGGACGGAGAGGAACTCAATTCTAGCAATCGAGTGGCCGATACGGAGCATAGAAACCGAACGAGCGAGAGACCGGAAAGGGAGTTAAAAGAAGTTGAGGATGAGAGGGGCAAAAAGTAGAGGGGTGGGGCTTGCCAAGGCTCTGTAACCCCAACATCATTAGCATGCTGGCAGGACTTGCTGGAATAGGCACATGCATCAGATGACGACTGGCTTAGGACACGGATTAGGGACGGATATATCGATTGCCGTGGGTATTGGATCCTTAGTCTTTACCCTTGTAACCTTATGTTTGTAATCCCACCTTCCTTCTTCCTTTCTTCTTCCCTCCCCTATATCGTCTCATTCTTTTAGTTTATTTTCTATACCTAGTTCGGTTCTGGCGTAGTTTAGTTGTGTTAAGTTCGTTAGGCTAATGGGTTGGTTTTGTGAGTGCGTACCGAGTGTAAGAGTCGGGTACGGGACCGATGCGGAGTGTTCGGAGTTTGGTGAGTGTGACGTCGGGAGTTAAATTGCCAGCCGTATGCACGCTGAAGGCCGTGCCCACAGATCGCTCGGTAGCTCGTCGGGGGTGTCCGCGTGTCGAACGTTACCGTCCCGTTTATTATTGTTTGGAGTGGATTTTGGGAAAATCCACTTAAAGAAGGGGGGGTAATGTTACGTTCGCCACGCAACGTAGTCAAGGGCGAAATATGGGTCTGCCCTGTCCGTGAAGACCCCAAACCACCGTGCGGGTAAACGCTGTCTTGCACAAATTGATGATGCTACGTTCGCCACTTCACGCAACCAAGCCAATTATTGAATTATATTGTTGTTTTTGAATCATATTGCTATTAAGTTCAATATCTTGTTATTAATGAATTGTAGCGTTAGTAGCGCATTATATTGCTATTATTGAACTATATAATTATTAACGAATTATATTGTAGGAAGTAGAGATTTGAATTATATGGTAAGGGCTAGAAGTTTGAATTATATAAATGTAGAGGAGATGTAGGATGTAAGGATCTTAGATTAGATAGCTAAGCAGTAGTAGTAGTTTCTATGATGAGTCAGCAACAGCTAAATGCACCACCGTCAACGACACAGACCCTGCAGATAAGTTGCCAGCAATGACGGCAACAAACACGATCACCCAATCGCGCAATGGATCCAAGTCCAGGCCCCGCCCGGTCTACGGTGCGCCCCAATGGAGTCTCCTATGCGCCAGTGAGACCCACAACCATTGGCACTGGCAATTCATCATGGTTAACGACCGCCATGAGTATTTCACCGCGCTCCAATCACATCCCACAGCTTTCACAGCTTTTCCCCCGCGTCGAGACACAACGTCTGACCTCGTACCAAACCAGTTCCCCAAGCTTTTAAAAGCTGCGATGGGGTCAACTGCCCAGCTGGGAGGGCATTCACCGCCGACGCGGAGATAACGGTACAGGGAAATCCCATATATATGGCCGGTGGAGCAGCTGACGGGGCTCTTTTTGTTTCACGTCGACGACTTGTAGAAGCTGGGTGTCGGTGATTTCGGCTTTACGGCAGGAGTTGAAGAATTTTCAAAGGACGGAGGACAGCGAGCGGAGGGAATAGAATAAGAAGGAAGAATTGTAAGTAAATTTAGTGTAGATAGTTAGAAGTTAGGGTTTAGATAGGTTTTTGGCTGAAAATAAAATTGTGCTGAATTTGAGTTAAATTGGTGGTTTGTGAAGTGGCGAGGCGGAAATCACGTTCCTGGCGTGTGTTCTTGTGCTCTCCTATTCGGTCGGTGGTTTTGGGTCACTGTGAATCCGATTCCCGTTTCAGGATTCGCGGATAGGGCAGACCCGGCGCGGAAACGGGTGGCATGGGAAGTTCTTGTAATCGCCTCGAAAATCGAAATTGAAATTTTCAACTTTTCTTTACGTTTTGAGGTCTATAGAGTATATATAAAGTGTTTTTAGAAAGAAGTATGTATGTGTGTGTGTGTGTGTGTGTGTGTATGTACGCACGTACGTACGTACGTGCGTTCGCGGGCTGTTTTTCTACGAGCATAACTCACGTAAACAAAGTCGTATCGACTTCGTTGAAGTGTCAATCGAAGCGTCTTTGCAATCTAAAGAGTTGATTAGTTTTTGGAAAACTTCGGTCGGGGGGGTTTGCTGTTTTCACCCCTTGAAGGTCAACCATGTTATGCACTATATCTCACGAACAAAACATGCGATCTTCATCATTAAGGTGTCAATCGACGCGTATTAACATTTATGTGATTCTTTCAAATTTTTAAAAAAATCGTTGGATCCGTTTTTTAATTTTTTTAAAAAAAGTGCAAAAAATTAGGGTTTTTTCCGAAAACACAAAATTTTTAACCTGATTTTCAAACCTAAGTAATCAATTTTTATATTATTTATATACTCCAAATAGTTCTTGTGAAAAAATCAGCAAAATTTTTTTTCATGTTCACAAAAAAAATTAAATAAAAAATAAAAAATCATTAAACGTTCAAGGTCATTTACGTCATTCATTATATCTCGAGAACCAAATATAATCTTTCCATCATTAAGGTGTCAATCGACGCGTATCAACATTTTTATGATGTTTTTATATATTAAAAAAATTGTTAAAGCGTTTTTTACGATTTATTAAATTTTTTTTAGAAAAGTAGTGTTTTTTTCATAAAAAATTCCATTTTTAACCTGATTTGCACATCGTAATAATAAATGTTTGTAAAATATATAAAATTTTATCAATTTTTGTAGAAAAACCAACAAAAACTTTTCTCATGATTACAAAAAAAATTAAATTAAAAATAAAAATTCATTCAAAGTCACCATGTAAAAAGGGTTTATTCGAATCATAATACCTTAAATCTCTTATTCTAAAGACATTGTTGTAAAGTCAATCAAAGCTTATTAATATTTGAAAAATTTGAGCAGATTTCCAAAAGTCTTCACAGCACCATGTTTTAACTTTAATGAAAAAACTGATTTGTAACCTGTCCCCCCTCCGATTGATCCGCGTGAATAATCAATCAAAACAATGCACCAAAATCCTTACGTAATCAATTGACGCTCGCGTAGATGTTACGATTAATATTAAATCATTCCAATAATTTTTATGAGAGGTACATTTTTATTATTTGAAGTAGTATTATTTCCATAACTTTTATTGTGTTTAATATTTTTAATATCTATGTAGATATTACTGGGAAGTTGACCGTGTGGACCTCATGGGTCGCACCTCACGGCTTGTTTAAATTACATATTCCCACACCCCTCTTCGCGGGTGAAGCCGGGTGGGATTGCCCGAACCGTGGCTGGGATCGGCTACGGTGTAGTGGAGAACGTTACGAAAATCATAGATGTAACAATACTATTAATAAAAGTGTTATTCAGTAGACAAAAGCAATAGTAACAAACATTGAAAAATTATTTCGGTGTTTAGAATTGAGGAAGTGCTCAATTTTTTAATGTTAATTATGGCTTTTATAGCGTCAAATAGTACGAATAGCGCACTGGTGTTTGCATGGCTTTTAGATTATCGTGACTATAGGAATTAAACGTTGTCCAGGAAAAGTGAGCCTAAAGTTTGCATGCGTTTCCTGGATAGTGCTGGGCATTCACACAGAAAGTGTTTGATCGTTTCCTCCTCCGATCGGCAGCTACAACAGAAATCGTGGAAAAGGGGCACCCAGTCTTTCTGCATATCTGCCAATGAGATAATGCCCCGTCAGTACGGATACAATGAAACTTTATGTTTACGGCTCGTGTTGAGGAGCTTCTTGGTGCGCTTTGAGCTTAGTGCGTGCCAAGTTTGCCTGGTTGTCCTGCAGGGGTCTGCCAGCAGCCAGGGCCTGTTTGCAGTCTCTATATAATACAGCTTGAAACTTAGCTTGACGGAAGCCAATGGATGACCGACTTGGGGTGTTATTGTATAATCATTGAGCTCAGTGCCAGCTCTCGCTAGGGCATCAGCTTCGCAGTTCCCAGGTAATTCACTATGACCCGGCATCCAGCAAAGAATCACTTCACAGTGAAGCGATGTCGCGTTCAGTTGTCTGCGACATTCCAATAACTTTTAAAAAGGTATACACGTTGGATAATGATTGGACAGCAGCTTGACTGTCATAGAAAATGTTGAGATTTTTTATGGTAATTTTCTGGTTTCTCAACCAGTTCACTGCCTTATGTATTGCGATGAAATCTGCCTGAAAAACACTGCAGTGATCTGGTAGCCAGAAAGATAGTTTCAGACCTCGCTGTTCGGAGAAAACGCCACAGTCAACTTTTCCATGAATCTTTGATCCATCAATGTAAATGTCGACCAATTCCTGTATCCTACTTCTTTCCATGATCCAGTCATCTCTGCCAGGGATGACGAACTTAAAACCGTGTTGGAAGCAGGGAATCGGAGGAGTGAGGTCTACTTTCTCTGGCGTTGATCCATCTGTAATATAGTGGAGTGGCCGATATTCACATCGTGCCAGAGATTAAGAGCTTTCAATCGAATAGCAGAGCACTTGGCCTACTGTTACGTAAGGAGCTCCGTCAGGGGCAATTTATTAGCATAAACAATGTCTTTGTCGGAGTAGTGCGTATAGCCCCGGTGATTGCAATAGCTACAGTCCTCCTGACCCTGTTAACCAGGTTTCATGTTTTTGCCATCGCTGGCCACCAGGTAACCGCGCCATACAGAAGGATTAGTCCCACTATCGCTGTATAAAGCCATGATATAGCTTGGGGTTTCAGTCCCACCCTTTTCTCAATAGCTCTTTTGCAGCAGTATTGCGCATGCCGCTTTACGCGCTCTTTCTGCTATGTTCGCTTTCGAAGCGAGTTTGGTGTCCAGAATCAGACCTAAATATTTGACCTGATGAGATTGACTGATACTTGTCGCATCAAGTTTAGGTGGCACAAATCGTGGAATTTTATATCTTCTCGTGAAGAGCTCAAGCTCCGTTTTCTGCGGAATAATCTTTAGACCACCCTCTTTCCTCCACTTTGTAAAAATACCTAAGGCAAAGTTCAGCCTTTCAGATAGGGTGTTAACGAATTTGCCCGATATTGCTATTGCAACATCGTCGGCATAAGCTACGACTTTGCAGCCAGTCGCATCTATTTTTGACAGGAGTTCGTCAACCATCAAATTCCATAGAAGGGATGATAGCACCCACCTTGTCCCTCTGCAAGTTCTACCCCTTAAGGTGCTATTTCCTAGTATGGAGTTGATGCTCCTGCTGCTTAGCAGTTGTGCGATAAACCTAATCAGCTTATCATCCACATTGTTTTCCTCGAGTGCCTTCTTAATAGCCTTGTGGCTGACGTTATTGAATGCACCTTCGATGTCTATAAAAACTGCTTGCGTGTATTCTTTGACGCTTAGCGATTTTTGGATGTAGCTGGTGAGCGAGTGAAGAGCTGTTTCAACCAATCTCCCTTTTGTGTATGCGTGCTGCGCATAAGAGAGTGGTTTCAGAGTAGTAGAATCTATCAGCCGTTCCAGAGTTTTCAGCAGAGGCTGATAGGTCTATAGTTCTTAAGTGAGGAGTAAAATGTCTTGCCCGCTTTGTGTATGAAAACTATTTCAGCTTTTTTTCACCGCTGTGGAATGTAAGCCATCTGTAGACATGCTTTAAAGAGCTAGCTTTTAGCTATGGTAGCGCCATATTGATTCCCTGTTGGATCTCAACAGGTGAGATGTTGTCCATTCCAGGTGATTTAAAGGGTTGAAATGAGCTGATTGCTAGGCGTAGGAGCCTGTCGTCTACAGGCACAGTGGCTGCCAGGCAATTCTTGCCCGTATGTGGATCAGCTTCATCCGCCACATTCTCACTGCCCGGGAAGTGCGTGTCCATGAGAATGGCTAGCGTCTCGGAGGTGGATTTGGTCCAGGTTCAAATTGCGTCCTTAATGGACCCCAAAAATAAGGGGGAGCTCATCATAACTTTTCACAGACGACTGAAATCTTTGGAGTGTTCTATTTCTTCACAGAAACTTCTCCACAATGTGCGCTTTGCTTTTCTGATGGAGCATATAAACTCCTTCAGTTTGAGTTTACATGAAGACTTCTGTGGCGATCCTCTGCAGGTTGATGGGAGGTGGCAGAACATCGTTGGCCATATATATAGCTGAAAACAGCCCAAAGGGGTTTGGACTGCCTTTCCACTGCTATGGAAATGGTGTCCTGGTCATTGAAATTGTACAAGGTTAGAAACTTCAAGTCTTCCTTTAATACTATGCAAGCTCTCGGTTTACCTGATGTGCAGAGAGATACTGTTTAGTATCCCTTCCTCAATATGAAGCAAACCTGGTTGGCTACAACCCAAGGTTCCTGGGCCAGTATTAGCTCCTCTCCTTTTTGGGCCAGGTGGAGAAGCAGTGCGGTGGATGCCGCCTTAGAATGATGGAGGTTTATCTGTAGAAACCTCAGCATCACGACACAATGTTTT
>OZ012663.1:52995675-53071011 GCA_963942545.1 Oxycera nigricornis
TACCTGGGTTTCACTGTGCTTGATCTATCAAAATTGGAAATGTATGATTTTCATTATCGTTTCATGAAACCCAAATATAATGAGAAAATTATTCTCAACATATGGATACGGATTCATCTATTTACACTATTCAAACCAATGACTTTTACAGTGATATTATACCGGATATAGACAATCACTTTGATACTTCTGAGTACTCCCAAGATAACATATATAATATTCCGCTGAAAAATGGAAAAGTGTTGGGTATGATGAAAGACGAAAATAATGGAAAAGTCATGAAGGAGTTTGTAGGATTAAGAGCTAAAATGTATTCTTTAAGTATAGAAAATGGTGATACAATTAAAAAAGCAAAAGGTGTAAAGAAGCTTATTATGGATGGACTAAATTTAGATGATTATAGAGATTGCTTGTTTAGAAAAAAGATATTTAGAGGTAGTATGTACGTGTTTAGATCTAAGCTTCACAATTTATATACTGAATGTATAAATAAGGTTTCTTTAAGTTATTTAGATGATAAGCGATATATAAGAGAAGATGGGGTTAGCACATATGCTTGAGGACATTATAATATTGTAATGGATGTAGACTAGGAAGATTGAAATAAATAAAATTGAATGAATTTAAAAAAATATTTTTTTTTTCAAAGAAAAACAAGAACAAAGGAAATGATAAAAAATGAAAACAGTATAAATAGACTGAAGATATCAGTTTTATCCAAAAATACTAGTTTGTATATGTATCTCGTTAAAAACCTAAAATGATGACTTTAAGCAATACTAGGGAAACCTCAATAAACAACTCTCTAATCATTTAATTTGCTTACCATGCCCTTGACGAAAATCATTGCTACATATCTTGAAACCCACCTAAAATCCATCACTCAAAACATATTTGCAAATCAAATACAAACATTTCCTCCAAAACACTGATATTAGAAACCGCGTATAAGGAAAATACTGAACAGCCAATTCGGGCCCAACTCACAAATCCGCAACTTCCTCATAAGCAAACGTATTTTTTTCTCATGACTCACCATCAAGCACCGTTTTTTTTCATATCACACACTCAGATTCACCCAACTTCAATGGCCTTCAAATCCTCACATTAATAATCTTAAAACTAACCATATTGGTTCACACACACACACACATATACACACACATACACACACACAATATTATAACATCGCTTACCTCTACTAATTTTCATCTTTTCCACAACTAAAATCAGAGTCCACATTTCCAGACATCACGTCACACTCGGAGTTTCCTCTTATTATAAACCCATCCAGCAGCTTAATTGTTGTCCATGAAACACCGCTCGCAAATTTTTATCACTCTACTACTATACTGACCATAAACAATCCAATCTAAAATGACCTTCAAATTCTCTACATATTTACAAAATAAATTCATTAAATGTATAGATAAAACTATATCTCTTATCACATCATACAAATAATATTTCATTAAATACTAGAGAACCTCATTCAACAACTCGCTAATAGTTTAATTAGAATCTCTAGGAGCCTTAACTATTGATTCTGAATTGTTGGATAGTAAGTTTAATGTAAAGCATAGAACCTTTTTTTGGTATAGCATAGAATTGTATTTTGGTAGTAAACAGAAGGACTTTAACCCCATTTTTAGCAAAGCAGTTCATTAACAGATAAATAGTTCAAGCTAGACACGTGGCGGATTCCCCCCTAAACGATGACGTCATCGTTTCATCGAAACGCGCACCGCTTAAGCTTCGAAGCAGTTCGAAGCAGTTACTACGTTGGCCAAACGCAACGACCCATACAAACCAGGTACAACGAGCATGTCAAAGAAGCGGAGAGATTCAGGTCAACAAAAATGTCCAGTGAAGCAGCGAAATCAGCCGTGGCCAAACACATGGTTATAAACAACCATACAATCGGATGGGATGACCTTGAAGTGGTACAGCAGGTAAAGGACTACCGAAAATTGAATGTTTATGAGAGTCTATGGATTATTAGACAACCCAAAAACCTGAGACTCAATGAAGACGCAGGCAACGGGTATTCAAAACTGTTAGATCTAATTAAGTAAAACTGGATGATAGATATGTGTATGAGTGGCTAAGCGTTGAGGACTTATAATTAAGGCAAAAAATGTATACCATAGTAAAATAGCACTGAAGAAGAGGGAACTCTCACCCTTGAAATATATATATGTTATTATAATATAAAATATTTGCGTTTGGAAAAGTTTTACTTAAAATAAATTATTGAAATGGCGCAAAAACACCGAGAAAACGAAGAATCCTTCATGATTTTTCCATTATTTTCGTCTTTCATCATACCCAACACTTTTCCATTTTTCAGCGGAATATTATATATGTTATCTTGGGAGTACTCAGAAGTATCAAAGTGATTGTCTATATCCGGTATAATATCACTGTAAAAGTCATTGGTTTGAATAGTGTAAATAGATGAATCCGTATCCATATAGTTGAGAATAATTTTCTCATTATATTTGGGTTTCATGAAACGATAATGAAAATCATACATTTTCAATTTTGATAGATCAAGCACAGTGAAACCCAGGTAAGTCGGTTTGTTGTAGCATGTGAATACTCTATCCATTTGAATAGCTGCTATATTGGGGGTAAAAACGGCTGCACTATGAAAATGTGGCTTCGATATTAGATTTCGTGCGCCTGAGTGTCTGCCTCGGCTTTCCCAATCCGTCACAATCTTCACATCTTTCCTTTTATCCACATTTTCCATCGTTTTGCCATATACTGCGTTGTTTAAAAGCTTGAAAAAGTTTTTCTCAAACAAATTTTTACTGGCTTTGCGATATTGGGTGTTCAAGTTATTTTCTGCACAGAAAGGTAAATCATTATGTTCACCATGCTTTTTTGTTGGATACTCCAAAACAACTTCCAATATGTAGCCAATGTCCGCGTCTATTGCAATATTAAGAATATCAACCTCATCTATATTTTCAACCCACTGGAATTCAGAATGGGGAAGTGGTTGTGACATTGCCCAACCATATAGATTGTTTGCGTCTACATACATCAGATATTTGGAAGGATCCTCTTCTTTATAATCTTCCAAGTATTTGTTGTTAGCTTTTGAGTGACGATGTGAGCATTGAGTAATACGACCTCTGATTCCTCGTTGTATGAAGTGATGCATGTTTATATCTGTTAGAAGATCAAGTTTAACAGATGTTATTTTGAGCATGGCATCCCACGATAACCCAGAGTTGTATAGTATTGGCAAGGGTCAAGTCCATAGATATTTTTACAAACTTTCCTGAAATTTTCGAAAACGTCTGTCAGAAGCAGCACATCTGTCTTCAGATATAATTCCAAATAGTCCCAAATCGTTGTGCAATTGAAAACTTTCCATACATTTTCAGCATGTTTATAATCAATCTCATTGCACTCGCTATTTGTCATTTTGTTGTAAAAGCTTTCTCGAGGTGGTAAACAAACTTCACTCAATCGATCCCACGAGTTAATATAATCGTAGGGAAATACACCCTTTCTTGTAAGCAGATGGAATTTCTCCCCATCTTCATAAACTGATCTTACGGTTTTCAGATCTACTGGAGAAAGATTTTTCACTAGAGCATCCAAACTACTCTGCATGAATCTGGCTGAGTCTAAGAACCTAAGCTCAATCGTTTCAAACTCATCGACTTGAATTCGTTTAGATAATGAAATGTATAATTCCTTATTAATGGGTATAATAGATATTTCCCCATCAATGCTATCTAATTCTTTCACAAACAAATGACAATCATAGCCTGAGAGGTTGTGAAATAATATTGGAAAGAATTTCGGTACTCGATACAATAAATTGCATTCGCTATGAGCGGGACCTCTATATTTTCCAGTAAAGTGAGAATGGTCTCGGACTCTATCATTGTCAAGCTCTTTTTTACAAATGTGACAGAAAATCGATTCCCTTTGAACCTTTTCTTCTTCCGACGATAGAGCATCCATTGACTTTGGATTCTTGATATGATTTATATAAAACCATTTTACATCATTTACAATGGAATTAACGAATTCTTTGGGTGAATCTGGGCCTTTGTATAATCTGAATCTGTCTAATTTTGAATCGAATGAACACTTGATGAAATAAGAAAAAGCACAAGGGGTATGTTCTTGGATTGTTGAGGTTGATGAAAGTGTCGGATTGGGTGCACATGTATCAACGTCCTGAAGAAGGCATTCAAAATCTGCATAGATGACAAAAGGTATCTCGAGTTGTCGTCCATAGCTTTTGTACTGCAGCGTTGCTTTCTCCGGTTCCACCATTTTCGTAACTACTCTGCTGCAGTTGTTTTTATGCAATTGCAGTTTCTCGCTCGAAATAAAATATTGAAGGCATTTGTTGCAAACATAGATAGCACAATTGTGTAGCGTTTGTTGACAGCGAATCAACCTTTAAAGAAGAAAAAAAAAATTTACAAATCCCAAACACACACACACACACACACAATATTCCCTATTACATACCTTGAAATATGTTTAATCCAAACATAATGACAGTCTTCGTTGGATTGCAGCAGGAGCAGATTGATGTGATGCGATTTTTCTTGCTTTGTGATATGATATGGACCGATAACTTTTTTTAACTCTGGATCGTATCCTAATAAATTGACACTGATTGTTTGGTTTAATTCTTCAAATTTGCGAATATCTTGCACCTGTAGCGTAAACTTGAGTCCCCGAAAATTCAACACTATACCATTTTGAAGATGTATAACGCTGTCAGCAATGTCATCAATTCGGTATGATGTAGTTCTTTTTGAATTATGATCTATCGGACACATTGCGGAAATTATGCACCATTTAAAACAATAACTGTCGCGGTTCTTAATATTAATGCAAGCACGCTTATTGGCCAATTGTTTTGGTAGTGGAATATAACTTGTTCCTCTCAATGATTTAAAATCGTTTATATTTAACTCACAGTGCGTAATTCTAACGAGAGCCCATCCACTGTCTTTCTCCTGGAATTCCTCCATTTTGTTTTGAACTTCATTAGCCATATTATAGAAAGCTAATTTCAATTCACTTTTTTGAATTATCGCTTGCATTTTTGTTTGGAACGACTTAATGCTTATCATGCAATCGTTTTCATCATCATCATTCATTTTAATGAATTCAGCAAAGAGTTCAATGTTGAATTTGAGCGTTACGCGTTCATCTAGTGCACTCATCAGATAATTCACTAACGGATCTTCCATCCTCTTTAAAAACTCCGCCGAATTTAAAAGACCTTCATCTTTGTTTTCAAAAACAAGAGTTTCCATTCGCTGTTCAAAACAACTTTTTACACTTTTAAAATGTTCGTTGAGGGGCTCTATAGATTTATTTTTGTGAGCATTGGTTCGCACATGATAGTTCCAACAAGCACTATTGACTTCGATATTATAAAATTCACAAAACATTTTAAGGAATACAATTCACTTCGTGTTATTTCACTGAGCTCAAAATAAAAACTTTCCTAAATTGAGATGCAAAGTGAAAGCAGAGGATTGGATATCTGAAAGATCTAATTCTTCCTTTTCCACTTTAAATAAAAAACTTAGTTATTTTATATTTAAAATAAACTTTTAAATTTTATTCACTTTTTATCTGTTGCAATTTTTTATATTTTTTCGACAAGGTATAAAAATTCACTTTGAATGAATACTGGTTTACAACGCAGAATAGCAACTGGAATGATTCCTGTTGGGGTCTTTTCTTTTTATATAATTTTATTGTTTATTTTATAAATTCCTTAAGGGTAACTTAATATTATAATTACTATGATTTTGTATTTAGCCCATCGCTAATCTTTATTTATTATTTCCTTCTTTTATCTTTATCTTTCAAATAAGGGCAATTGTTTACGTTATGCCGATCCGATTTGCAACTAGTGCAGTAATACGATCTTTTGTATTCCACTTTATCAGTGGAATTTCCGGTGATTGGCATTTTCGTTTCTGCGAAGTTAACTTATCTTATTGGATTTCAAGTGTATGGTTATTATTTTTGTGGTTATGGGAATATTATGTGCAGGATGTTTATATAGATGATTCAAGGTTTAGGTATTTGAGGTCATGTGTTTCAGATATGACTCAGAATTGAGATATGACTCTGAATATTGCATTTTGTTGCGAAATCAGAATATTGCGTGTTGTTGCGAAATTGAAGATGATGTCATAGGTGTTTCCTGGGATATGACCAGTTGCTTTTATATCAAAAAGTTTACACTCTGCACTATTCATATCAGAGTTTTTTCACACTTATCAATAAATTTTCAACAAAACTAGCAACCCACAATATACAATTCTATAATCATTTAATTTTACTTAGCATATCAAAAATTATCATCATGAAAATTCGCATTTAAAACCGCACAATAACATGGATATTATTTTCTTTTTTATCTCTTGTTTTTAACATAACATCCGGTCGCATGTTTCGATTATGGTTTTTAATATAACACCAAGAATATTAAAATTTCCTAATCAGCTAACATTCTTATCGAAGCCAACTATTTCAAATGGTCTTCATACATTCCCAAAGAAAAACATCCGGTCGTTCTCAAAAAATTCTTGCACGCTATTCAAATTCCAACGTCTAATCATTTAAAATAGCCCTCACTCAAGCTCTTATCAACATATCGAATTTCTAATTTTGAAATGTATTTAAAATATTCGAACCCTATAAAAGAGATTACGCAACCGGCATCAATAAAAGCTCACCTCCGCAGCGATAAGAAATGAATCCAGCTGCTATTTTAAAACACATCTCACATATTCATCAGCATGACTCAAATTATCTTTATTTATTATTTCCTTCTTTTATCTTTATCTTTCAAATAAAGGCAATTGTTTACGTTATGCCGATCCGATTTGCAACTAGTGCAGTAATACGATCTTTTGTATTCCACCTTATCAGTGGAATTTCCGCTGATTGGCAATTTCGTTTCTGGGAAGTTAACTTGATCTTATTGGATTTCAAGTGGATGGTTATTATTTTTGTGGTTATGGGAATATTATGTGCAGGATGTTTATATAGATGATTCAAGGTTTAGGTATTTGGCGTAATGTGTTTCAGATATGACTCAGAATTGAGATATGACTCAGAATATTGCATTTTGTTGCGAAATCAGAATATTGCGTGTTGTTGCGAAATTGAAGATGATGTCATAGGTGTTTCCTGGGATATGACTCTGACCGCGGTTGGGAAAACTCCTTTGACCTTTGAACTTTGACCTTTGACCCTGACCTTTGACACTTGACCTTTGACCTTCGATCCTTGACTTTTGACCCTTGACCCTTGACCTTTGACCTTGACTTCTTATCTCACCTATTCATCAGCATGACTCATCGCGGTTGGGAAACACCTGGCCGTGGGAAAACACCTGCCCGTGGGGGAACACCCCGACAGCGATAACAGGTGGCGTCATCCGTGGGAAACACCCCGACAGCGATAACAGTTGGCGTCATCCGTGGGAAACACCCCGACAGCGATAAGAAATGGCGTCATCCGTGGGAAACACCCCGACAGCGATAAGAAATGGCGCCACCGGAAGCGATAAGAAATGGCGTCATCCGTGGGAAACACCCAGACAGCGATAAGAAATGGCGCCCCCGGAAGCGATAAGAAATGGCGCCACCGGAACCGATAACGTCATCCGTGGGAAACACCCCGACCTTGACCCTGACCTTGACCTTGGACCGTGGGAAAAAATTGGGGACCGTGGGAAAAAAATGGGGACCGTGGGAAAAAGTGAGTTAGAACCCCCCAATCCATACTACTAATTATTAAGGGAATCAAATAGTGAAGCGGAGTTAAGATCTGAGTTAACGATAACTAAATCTGCATTTTCATTTGTCTGCTTAATGCTATAACAGCAAAATCGTCCATTCACAAG
The DNA here is from genome assembly GCA_963942545.1 of Oxycera nigricornis. NCBI lineage: Eukaryota > Metazoa > Arthropoda > Insecta > Diptera > Stratiomyidae > Oxycera > Oxycera nigricornis. The sequence goes on from OZ012663.1 coordinate 53,003,597, forward strand.
AAATGCAATTATTATGCAATAACAACTATATAAGGTACAACTACTTGTACCTCTACCTAACCCATAAATCAGAAATTCAAAGCTGAATGAAAAGAAAAGTATTACAGAATAATAATTCTTTCAATAAAATTTAATAAATGGGTTTATATCTTGACAGTGAGATTCCTACTACTTTCAACGCCGATGCTTGATATTATCCATTTTTTTAGCAAAAATTGTTTACGCTATTAAAATGTTCCCTGAATTTTCCCGAAAGAGGGATAGTCCATTCTACGAGCCGTTTATCTGGCTCGAAAATAAATTTTTCCCGTGACTTTTTCCCCTTCCAAAGACAAAAACTTTCACCAGTGTACAATGATTAAGACAAAAAATACCGCAAAGAAGTTGTGGCGTTCGAAAGATGACCCCGCTTTTCAGATTTCGTTTTTTGCTTGCACCTTTTTTATTATTGATACCACGTCAAAGTTGCATGTTAACAAGTTTTTGCAAATTCAATTCTGCGTAAGTTTGTCATGTGAAGCTTTCTTGTGGACGCCTTGGTTTATGAGAGGTGTGAGTGTCTCTTTTTTTTCTTTTAAAAATAGCTCCCAGAGGATTGGAGCTACGACTCCAAAAACTTGAACTTAAGCTTACTGTAAAACTGGCTACACATTGTAATATATGTAAATCTGTCTACCACCAAAAAAGGGCCAGGTAAACTACCATTTGACTGGACCATACGCAATCGGGTGATTTCCTTATTTCTTTCAAATTCTCTATCGTCCTTGAAGTAAAGTGGTGGTTTGTTTCCATTTTTGAAGGACTATTATTAAATGATACGCTTTCTGGATTTTCAAGCTTCTGAGCTCGATTGTCTTAACCAGTCCTATTTTAGCGCTGAGTACCTTGTCATCTGTCGAATGACTTCATTTATTTGTTCGAATTATTATTCTACCAATTGCTAACTGTTCATTTTGAGTACCGGAATTTCACTTTTATCACGGCTAACAGTACAGATTTCACAGTTTTCGTATTGGATTTCACACGAATTCACGGTTTTTTATTTGTAATATTTCAGAATTGCGTTTAATCGGCATAACCATCAGCTTGTTCTACCTTCTCATTCAGTAATTTTCTACTTACATGAGTTGAAAGCAGTGGCGTACCCAAGGGGGGTTTACGGGTTCAACCCCCCCCCCCCCCTTTGAAGTGGTCAGGAACACGCTCACCCGTGATTATTATCCTCATTTGATCCAGGTTCTCATTCACAGCTGAGTGAAATGATAGTGCGGCATCAAATCTCATTCCCGAAAACTATTTGTCGACAAGGAGCCTTGAACTAGCGTTAACCACCAAGTCACCCACTTTAACAATTATTCGCCAAGACACTCTGGAACGTGGGAGTTGAGTGAGATTCAGTATCTCTACGCAATTAGATCTTTCATCTTTTTCACAGTAAAACCCATATGGGCCTGATTTACGTCCTATGGTGCTTTAGAGATCTCACCTAGGGGTGATACGGGCATAATTTGCACAAATTGGGTCCGTGTGTGCCGTTATCTTTTACTTATTGTATGAAGCCTAGCAATTTTATATGTAGATAAAGAGTTGGTAGGAACATTAGAATATGGTCACCTGATTGAAAGTTTTCGAAGTAAAATTCCGGAAAAGTGTAATTTATTTAATTTGCACCCATATCTTAGTAGCAGCATTTATATTTTTGAATGTTTCTTTCAATCTTTGATCAGAACCCTCAAAAAATGGATTGTTTTTATTTTGTCATATGATTTGTAATCTGAGGATTAGGCCTATTGGGGACACCTCATTAAAAAAACTCGTACAAAAAGTCTACCTCATGCGTTACGTGGAAATGACGACAAATTTGCTTGAGAGCGCAGATTTGCTTCCCTGCATGGGCTGCAGACAAGCTTAGCCAGCCCTGATTACGATAATATTCTGTCTGTACTTAGTGACAGTTTCACTTTCCCACGGCATTTACTTCATTAGTTGCTTTCTTTTCTGGCCTATAGGTACTGAAGGTGTTTCAATATATGTACTTGCAAACATACACTTTACGGTTCCAAAGAAGTCTACAAATACAGAGTAGATTCTTTCACACTTCAAGCGCAGAATTTTATAATTTGAATGAAAATATCATAAATGATTCAAGTAAATGCAACCAGACATGCAATCGGGCTAAAGTCTGCCAGAATTATTTTTGGAGGACTCCAACTTTGACTGGTGAAAAAATATGATTAAGTATGATTACATAATTATATCTTCATATCTACACCGAAGCACTAGCTAACGTACCTAGCCAAGACTTCAAAAATATGACCCCCCTTATCAAAATCCTGCGTATGGTACTGGTTGAAAGACAATTATTGCGTGGATGCGTATGACAAAATTCTTTTAAGTAGTAGGACCAGCTTTCAGATTATTGAATGGATGAGCAGTAGTTTTTTCGCCTTTTACTGAGGCCCTTTACCTGCGTCCTACTCAATCACTCCTGAAGGAAAGCAGCTGTGGAGGTTGCATATAAGTGTTAACTTACTTGGATACTTCGAATTAGCATGAATTTAACTTCAAGTCTCATATATATATAGATTACCTCAAATTATATGAGTCAACTCACACAAAAAATTTTAACTTCCCATTATATGGGTAGTTCTTGTAATCGTCTGGAAAATCAAAATTGAAATTTTCAACACATCTTTATGTCTTTAGAGTATATTTAAAGTGTTTTTAAGAAGAAGTTTGTGTGTGTATGTATGGACGTTCGTGGACATGTTTTACTCCGAGCATAACTCACGTAAACACAGTCATATCGACATTGTTAATTGATGTTATTGATTAGTTTTTGGTCAACTTTGGCAGGGAAGGGGGTTGTGTTGCCTCTTGATGATCATTTCTGTAGTGCATTATATCTCGCAAACCATACATAGGACTTGCATTAATAAGCTGTCAATCGACGGGTATTAACATTAATGTTATTCTATCAAATTTGTAGAAAATTCGTTGCAGCCATTTTTTAATTTAATAAAAAAAGCAAAAGATTAGGGTTTTTTTCATAATTTTTTTCAACCTGATTCGCACAACACAATATTCAATATTTAACAAATTTATATACTTTTAACATTATTTGTGAAAGAAGCTGTAAAACTTTTTTCATGAGTAAAAAATATTCTATTCTATTCAAGAATACATAGTTAAGGATTAGCTAGGGTTTTAGGAAAAAAATAAATAAATTCAGTGAATATAGATTGTTGTTATTGCGTGAAGTGGCGAAGTGGACGCCGCGTTTCCGACTTTTGTGTTCCCCTTGTTTCAAGCTCCCTATTCGGTCGGTGGTTTTGGGTCGTCGCGAATCCTGTTCCCGTTTCCGGATTCGCGGACAGGGCAGTCCTGGCGCAGAAACGTGTGGCGCCCTTTTTATAAAAATATATTCCCACACCCCTCTTCGCAGGTTTAAGCCGGGTGGGATTGCCCAAACCGTCGCCAGGGTCATCAACCAACCCCAGGAGGATGAGCTCCATCCCCGCTACCACTAAGGAGAAGCATCAACCTCAGCTCTAAGGTTCCTGGTTTGGTTACCAGATTAGCTTACACTTAACACCGCTTAAGCACCATTTTACAATATTTTAACACGGGCAGTTGAAGTTTATAATTAAATCTATTATAAACAATTTGCGGATGTCCACAACACAATCACCCCGACCACAACATCTAATAAGCAGAATTGCTCACCTTTCCAATAATTCTTGGCAAATTGCCATGATCCCTAATTTTCGTGTTTGTACACACTCCCACAACTTGCACAGCTTGCACAACTTTCTACTTTCGAATATGGACTGATAGTGACGTCCTGATCCTAGCCACAGTATAGGTAGACCCAGTAGATAAACTTTCATATGTTGGCTTCCTATGGACAAGCGTTCCATACAATCCGTGGTACCACGGACGAAACGCACATGGTCTCGCACATGGTTTCCATGGTTTCTGTTATTCGGTATATGGTGGGGAAGATTTACGCGCTACGGTGCTGCCATCGTTTATGGATATTATTTTCGTTTATCGTGTGGGAAAATATTTGATTCACCGAATTCAATGATGAAACGTCGGAAAAAGAATTATAATGGGGAAACTTATCATTTTCAAAATCGACGAGAGTGCCTTAGCACGGCAAACTGCCATGTATATATATATATATATATATATATATATATATATATATGTGTATATATATATACACATATACATGTGTATGTATATATGGGTGTGTATATAAATGTATATTGTTGAACACGCATAACACTGCCTTCCTCTAATATGGTTCTGGATTAACAATTTTCAAAAAGTCCGCCAAAACGCTTTATTCTCTATACAGCTGGCAGCACATAAGATACGACAATTTTCGGGAGCATTCGGCAGATGCTTCGGGTAAAATTTGCTCCCCAAGTCCGAGTTTGCCTACTGCCTATTCTATATACTGTGATCCTAGCTGCCCGGATCACCCGTCAAGATCAAGGTATATAGACTGAGGCTTGGAACAGGAAACTAACAGGAACGGAACGAACTGAATAAACGCCTATACGTGTGTGGTATCAATAGAGCGATGTGCATAAGTGTCAAAGGTGCATAAATGTCAAACGGCTTTCATTGACAGGTCTTAACAAAAAGAAAGCAAAACGCCTATTCATCGAAATTTAATGGTTTTTTACAAATCCTGAAATTGTTTCGAAGTACTATGTGACAAAAACAAGTGTCAACCTCGGGTGTAGCACCCCAAAGAAAACAGTGTTGATAAATTGACGCGACAGTTAGTGTATTTCAAGAATTTGTGATATGAGTGCGAAATTTATGGTTCATCATATTTTCGAAATAAGGGAGTGTATTTTCGTTCTTAAGTGCAGTAAATATACACGCTGTTATCTGTTTAAAAGATTGAGTACTTTTAAAAGCTGTTTTAATTGAAAATTTCATATTTTTATGAGCTCTGAAATATCCAATACAAAGAATGACATTTCCCAGAATCGTGTACAATTGACAATCAGTGGCGTCTCTGAAATTGATGAGACGATATGAATTTTATCAATTATTTATTTTAAATTCGATGTTGATAATAGCCATAATTCTGCCAAAGCCGGTCCCAAGCCCGGTTGTAAAAGGAAGAGGGTGACTTTAAAGTTTAACAAATTAAGTCGAGTTTTCCCGGTTTTTATTGTTAATATTAAATATTGAGTGGTTTACTGCAATATTGACAGGGTTTTTAAAGTTTAACATTAACCGTAGAAAATCATTTCATAATAAGTCTCGAAGACGTATGATTTTAATGTTTTTTTGCTGTGTTTAAATCTAAAATTATTAATGTTACATGTATTTGAGAACTCATCCGATATGTTCAGAATCTATACGTTAAGTAAGTGGGCTGTAGCCTAACATGCATAATTGATTTCGGTTTCTATTTGATATTCATGCAAACTATTTTCACTGGAGGTCTTAAATTGCCGTTATATATTCTTGAATAATGTTTCGGTATGTAAAATTTTTGAAATCTTGCGCCAAAATTTCGGTCCCTCAAATTTTTGATGTCGTCCGCCAATGACAACCAACCACTACATGAAGGTGTCACAAACACATAGTGAAACTGCTACCACAAATTATGTTGATGTTCCACTCCATAGTTACCTCTATTGACTGAGGAGATAAACCAATTACAAAATCGTCATGCTATTTCATTCGCACATTTCACGCACATACGTCATGGATTCAATAAAATTAGGGCTGGCAAAGTAACAAATCGGAAACGGCGCATATGGCAAGACAAAATATAACGAAATTTCACATTTGAATCGCCACATGTTAGAATTTAGAAATTGTCAGACAACAAACATGAATATGGATGGTAGTCAATTTTAAAACTTAGGGAACAAACAAATATTCTCTAAAGAATGTTCAAAAGTTCTTAGCGTCGCAAAAACAAAAAAGCTGTTAAAAAACGAACACACGTGATTTGTGCTAGTATTGACCAGTTTCGACGTACATATGTAGTAAAAAAACTTCAACGACTCAAAAAAAAATTGTACTTTGAATCTAAAAATACGATATTGAAATAGACAATTCAGTTGAAGAAAACGTGTCTAGCTTATCCCCTAAAACTCTGATCAGGACGTTGATATGAGCCACGGCGTTATATCGGAAAACAACGAATTTGTGTTGCTGGGAGACACTTTTGCCAAATATTCGACTATGGGTTAACATTTAGCATGCGTCGAATACCTTCAAATCTTTGCCACATTTAGAATTTTCTGAAATGTAAAACCCTGATTTTATTTTTAAATGCTCCGAAAAGAAATGATGTTTTACATCTACTTCAGATTACGTGAATGAAAGAGGTGCTGTGTATACAAATGTAACCATACAAATGTAACAATAGCTGCATACTGTTCCATAAGCGGCACACAACTTTAACAGCTTAATTTTCATATAAAATGTAACAGGTTGTTTGAAACATATTTTTTGAGTCCTCTTAATCGTCAATAAGCTCAACAATTAACAAATCAAAATTTACAAGCAAAATAAATCCAACATGAAGGGGTTAGGAGTTCCATAGATACAGTTGGAAATTCTAAATTCGTCTATCACACAGTATGGCAGTCCTAAATTCTATAGTTTCCACACTTTGGCATTCTAAGGTGTCAATTATTATTTTAATAGTAAATGTCAAACATTCAGTGACAACTTTAGAATTTGTCCATTTCTGTTTTAGAGGTGTTCACTGGCAAATTATTAAAAATGGTAATTTGGGCTGTTGGTTTCAATAATCGTTTTCATTCTTTGCGTATAATAATGTATTATACCTTAGTGTATTATTAAGTGTCGAGTTTTAAAGGTCAAATTTGGAGACTCTGGATATAAAATGATTATAAACGTTACTGTCCATTGTATGTAAATTTTAAATTATAGTTTCGTTACGTACAGTGTAGGCAATTATAATATTTTCATCAAAATTAGTATTCAAGATGCGCTGTTTTGCTTTTCCCAGAATAAATTGAAACCCGCACAAAAGGACAAAGTGCGAAAATTCATATCGCTCACGCAGACTGGAGAACAAACAGCTATATATTGTCTAACACATAATGATTGGAAATTGGATTTGGCAAGTGATAATTACTTTCAAAATCCTGAACGATATTACCGCGAGCTAGATCGTAGAAACATAGATTTGTTATTCAACAAATACCGTGATCCCAACGATAGCTGCAAAATTAGCTCCGATGGAGTCATACGCTTCTTGGATGACTTAAAATTAAGTCCCGATTCGAAATTGGTACTCATAATTGCGTGGAAATTCCGTGCTGAAACGCAATGTGAATTCACAAAAGAAGAATTTATTAACGGATTAACTGACCTCGGGGTAGATAGCATAGACAAATTACGAGGCAAATTGCCTTTTCTGGAAAATGAACTTGCAGATGCAAACAAGTTCAAGGATTTTTATCAATTTACGTTCAATTATGCGAAAGAATCAGGCCAAAAAGGATTGGATTTGGAAATGGCAATAGCTTATTGGAAAATAGTACTCAATGGACAATTTAAATTTTTAGATATTTGGTGCAGATTTTTAACGGTATGTAATATGGCTATAATGTATTTTTTTATATACTACCAATCTTTTTCTTACTAAGCATACATTTGCAGACTGTAAAAATGTCCTTCGAAATTTATTAAAATATGCTTGGCGCACACCTTAACGTTGCGTTGAACGGTAAACGGACTGCAAGGTTGGACAGAGTTGCAAGTGCGTTGTTACTCAAACGTGTTCGTACGTGCGGTCCACCAATCATTTTTCGGTTTTTGAAAACATTAAAAAGAATACGCGCCAATGTGTTCGCAGGTTTGGATGGGATCACAAACAAACCGGCGAATGTGTGGTGAACTCTACGTGCATGGTTGTTTGCAAAAAACTCTGCAAATATCATAAACCTGTTTGGTTCGTTTAGTGTGGCCAAATTAATGTCTTTTCTGGGCTCGCTTTGTCGTTATGTTATATTTTCTGTTTGTTGTTCGGTTCAACTTTCAAGTTTTTACTAAGCATAATACTCTAAATTCAAAGTTGACATTGATTACCTCATTTGAAGAAATTTCAGGACAGTAATTCCGGTAATCGTTATTTGCGCTTTATAGCAAATGTAAGAAATCATCAGTAATAATTCAAGATACTGATAAACTGCATATGTTGCGCCAGTGCAAACTTAACAGAATTGCATGGAAAATTTATGTTTGCCTTCGATGCATTTTTTCGACGGTTGGAAGGTGCAAATCTTCAAAAGACATCGACCAGCTGCTGCTTCTCGGCAGCCTGATTTTAACCAACTAAAATTATCTCAGTCGCCAAATCATTCTCTCCATAAAATTTTATTACTAAAATCCAAGAATTCAAAATTGACTTAAAGCTTTGGGGTTTATGGTGTGGATTTATTCTATTTTAAATTTTATTCATTCAATAGTATTTTTTGTTTCGTTTTAAGTATATTTACATTTATTGCAACCGTGTTCAAAAATCTGGCTATTGTCTTGAATCGTTGAATTATTTATTTATTGCAACCGTGTTCAAAAATCTGGCTATTGTCTTGAATCGTTTTAATCGATTTCTTCTAGCAAGGCTGATCAACATTCCTCGCTCTATATTTAATTTTCTCTCAAGTTAAATGGAGTTGAAATTTGATATTTCCTTTTCAATATACATTTTTATGGATAAGTTTTGCTTTTTCGTCGAGGCAAATCGTTTTAAGTTTAGTTCTTGATCAATTTTATGTATGAAAGGAGTTACAGTCGCCATAGCTAAATCGAAAAGTTTCCTTCTTTTGAAGTTCGGCTCCATATAAATATACCACATAAATTTTTCGAAACAATGTGAATATTCACAGTTTGATTTTTAGTAACTTCCCAGTATATATGGAAGTTATTGTCAATATTCTACAAAAAATTAATGTGAAAAAACTTCATCATCAAATTTGCATTTTTGGCTTTAAAAATCAGATGCTGTAAAGAATCCTTACATTCAATTGTGTTAGGCATAAAATAAAATAAAAACATCGGCATACATTATGCGTCTCGTATTACATATTTGCATGCTATACTCAATAAAAAATATTTTTAGGTTAATGTTTTCAATTGCCCCAAATGACTAATGTGGCAATTTGGTGCAAAGATTATCCTAACGTCATGTTTTTTCACGTTTCTACTGCCGAGCTAATCAATAAAAATATAGTGTATTATTTTTTTGCTTACGAAGCTATTCTGTGTTGGAATGTACTCCTACTCTTCGTTGCGTCGTTTTTGTAAATTTCTCTATCCGTACAAAGCATCGCTCAAAATACCTTGAAATCTCGTCGTCATTTCTTCGTCTTCTCGTTATAATCCCATGGTCCATAGATTGCAGGGTCGAAATTTTCAATATCGCTATGCCACGGTATTGATGTTATGCTGCGTTCTTCTGTTCGCCTGATGTTAGGTTCCTTCTCCGATATTCCAAAAGGGCTAATTTCTTTTGCACTATGTTAGGATGAGTCCTCTGTGTTAACAACTTTAATAGAGTGTAGTTCATCTGTACTATGCCCCACATGCCCACAATGTTTCTACGCACAGCATAAACACAAAATACATAAATCATAAGGGTCAACGAATAAGAATTACTTACAGAACAATGCCAACCCGAATGTGGTTGAAACGTGTCAAATGAACTCGATGCTCTTATGATGACCAATAAGCTAGGCGTTTGAACTCTTGAAATGTGTTACAAGTAAACGTGTGAGGTACAAGTGCATCGGCAAATTATTTCGTCAGCATTGCAGAACGAAAACAAATTGTTGATTCATTGAAACCATATGGATCGGTACTATGGGAAAATAGTTGTAGGTCAATGATAGGTACACTTATGAATTAGGCCAAGATTTGTGGGTGATTGAATAAAATAGGGATATTCAAGTAAGGATAGAATTTCATCAAAATGTCAAGGCAAGCTTATTCCAAGAGGAACGAGAATGAATTTACCTCCAGTCCACAAGAAGCATAATCAATTCAATATGCCCTCACACAAACGTATATATATACATACACACACATATATACATATATATGTATATAAATATATACATTTATATATATATATATATATATATATATATATATATATATATGTTTAGTGAATAATTATATCAATAATAATAATACACTCGAGATACTGGTCACAGTCGAGCTACTGTCTTCGCAGCCCGTTCACAAAAACTAAGCGATGCAATCAGCTTAACCTTACAAAACAATGAGGTACAACAACAAAATAGCATGCTACACAGGACTAGATTAAACAACAAGAGTTTTAAAAACACAAACAGATTTAATCGACATTCTTACAATAACACTAATTTTTAAAACTTCCGGAACAACAATAAAATACAACATCCTCAACAATTTAGCAATAATCATAGAAACAACAACCGCAAAACATACAACAATAATCGAGGTAACAACTGCTTTCATCGGATGCAGGATAATAGCAATAATTATAATACTAGGATTAACTTTAATAATCGCAACAACCTTAGGAATAGAAGATTGAACGGTATCCAAGACCATGGAAACGCAGCGGATTCTCGGGAGAAGTAAGGACTTATACAAAATACAGCCGCCAGTAATAATTTATTCAAGATATGTTAATTAGAATGATGAAGATGCGATATCACATTGCAAAGTAAACTCACGCGCGTCACTGAGTAGGTGACAATGTCTTTAGAAACAATTGATTTAGACTTTGTTATTGAAAACTCAACGATAACAAACACTTTTCACGCAATAGATATAAAATTTCTCATGACGACATATGGTATAGTAGGCGCATACGTGGTTATTGAATATACGTGCAGAATGTACTATGGGACATATACCGTCTTAACATCAACGATAATGATTTTATATTGCCAATGTACACAAAAAAAGTTAGTGTAGCACCAATATTCATTGTGAATAGGAGCCATAATACATTGAAATTATCAGATCAGAGAATATCGTGGTACTAAGTACGGAAATCATAAAAGACTTATCTAGAGAACAGGGAAACGAGTATGTGATGTAAAAGTATTAAATATCATTGAACATGACGTAACACTTAACAGCTCCCAGAAAAGAAGAACCGCTTAAGAATTATTTATTACACACTAAAAATGAAGAGAAATTTCATAAAAAAACAACTAGATGACTTGCAAAGCACCATATATACGAAGAGATTCGATAACCAAGCTATGGACAGTTTTTTAGAGATAACAAAGCAAAATCAAGACGGTTTTTTTATTTAGACAACAAAGATCTGACGAAAAATAATTTCTATAAACAAATATTGAACACTTTCGACGATATATCGGTTTATATTAAAAACTATGGGCGACAGCAAACGCTAAACGATGAGATATCACAACAAGTAAAAGAGTTGGAAGCTAACGATATCATAAAACCATCGACAAGCCCTTACAACTCACCATTACTAGTTGTATCGAAGAAAAGCGCGAGTGATACAAAATATGGCACCTAGTCGTAGATTTTAGAAAACTACAGAACGTAAAACACAAATTTCCTTTGAAAAAGTTAGAAGATCTCGACAAAATTAATAAAGAGAAATATTTTTCAACCATGGATATGACAAGTTCGTTCCATCAAATCGAAATCCACCATCAATGGGCGCTACCATTTCAAGAGACTACCTTTTGGAATGAAAATATCGTCCAATAGCTTTCAGAGAATGCTCACTTTTGGTACTAGTGATTTGAGTCGCTCCGCATTCTTGTATTTAGACGATATAATTGTTTTCGGTTGCAGCATAAAACATCACAATGATGATAAGACAAAAGTACTTCAGAAACTACGTACATACATACAATCTAAAATTAAACGCTAGGCTATGTTATTTTGAACAAGCGGAGTTGTTGAAATGGGAGAATGGGGTCCGTGATAGGCTCATAAAAACAACATTGTTGTGATCAACGTTATTAAATGGAAAGAATTGATTAGGAGAAATTTTATATAATGGTTTCATATGCTGGGTTGATTATATATTGAAAATCGCGACCATTTGATAGATTGATTTTTAATTAGGTCACAAAGCCTTTTCTACGTTGTTTGTTATTTTCAAACCGACGTTTGAAAGACAAAAAGACGCTAGCGAAAATGAATGCAGTTATTGTTATTACGCCGACTGAAGAGATTTTGTCGCGTGATGGCAATTTTGAATAGTTGCGTTCAAAATTTCCATGACTGCGGCATGATCACTGAATTTGTTGTTTTCTCACGATTTTGTATCAATGAGACTTTTTTTTATTTTGCAGTTGGTCTTGAAAAACATTGAATATGCAGTCAATAATCGGTTTATTGCATTTTTAAAAATTAAAAGTATTACAAATAATGAGGGAGGAAGTAATTGAAATCTTACGAACAGTAAAGAACAAAACTATAAAAACTACATTTTTTTATGTGATGGAAGCCTTTTAAAGCATATTATACCATTCAAAGCGTTGAATGAAAATTTGACTAAAAAAAATTTTCTTCAAAATTTAAACAGTTTTTTCCTTAAAATAGAAACACAGTACTGTGAAAACCAGTAAAAATCTAAATCCGCACAAATTATGCAAATATTAATCAGCTTTGATTGACTTGACACAATGTCTTTAGAATAAGTGATATCAGGTAATATCATTCGTATGAAAGGGTTGTGACACTGAAATTTAGAAAAATCACTCAATTGTTAATACGCGTCGATTGACACCTTAACGATACAAATAATATATTTGGTTCGCGAGATATAGTGCAGAATTGACCTTGGAGGTTATGGTGACTTTTGTTGATTTTTTATTTTTTATTCATTTTTTTGTGATTACGAAAAAAACTTCTGCTAGTTTTTTTTACAAAAACTATTTAGAGTATATGTAAATTTTATGAACGTTGATTATTGTGCTGTGCAAATCAGGTTAAAAAGTAATATTTTGTGAAAAAATAGAAAATGACATCTCAACGTCGTCGTAAACCATTTACGATTGAGGGGAAAGGTGCAATAATATGCAGATTAGAAAATGGAGAATCAAACTTATCTCTCGCAAAGGAATTTGGGATTGGTCACTCGACAATCTGAATGATTTTCAAAAACAAGGACCAGATTAAGGAATCGTTCAATTTAAATGTTTTGAAACCAAAGAGGCTTCGAAAATCGCGACAGGAAAATGTTGATCAAGCGTTAATTCAGTGGTTTTAAATCACGAGAAACAAAGGAATACCCGTCAGCGGCCCTATGCTACAGAAAAAGGCAAATGTTTTTGCCGCACGTTTTGGTGATCTAGACTTCAATTGTTCTGCGAGCTGGATAAGCCCTTTTAAAGTGCGACATAACATTGTGGCCGGAAAAATCTTCGTCTGTTGATCAAAATTCTTCAATAAACTGGTTGACGTCTGTGTGACCGAATCTACGACGACAATTTTCTGATGATAAGATATTTAATGCAGATGAAACTGGACTGTTTTACAAATTAATGCCGGACAGAACTTTTAAATTTAAAGGTGAGAATTGTAGTGGATGCAAGTTGTCGAAAAATAGAATAACTGTCATGGTAACAGCAAAAATGAGCGGCACAGAGAAAAAGAAATTGCTCGTTATTGGAAAGTCACAAAAACCAAGATGATTTAATAGTAAAACTAATTTTGGAAAGAATCTTTTGCTTAAAATGATTAATTGCCTTGATACTTATGAAAACCAAAGTGGTTTTCTACAAAAATAACGGTAAAATAAAATGTCACAAAGTACCATTCCCAAATGTTTCAAACATGCAGGATTCAATGAAAACCACGACGGTTTACCTGCTCAAACAGCAGAATATCAATTTTATGAAGATGATGACGTACCTTTATCATTGCGGGTACGAAACCTAAATTCAGATACCTTAGCAGCACCGGAAATGTGGAAATATTATGTTGACATCGATAGCGCTCTCCTCACATCCGAAGAACCCACAGATGAAAATATCATACAGAACATTAAAGCTAATGAGCAACGCGAAAGTGATGGGGAAGAGGAAGTCGAGGAAGAACCATTACCTACCGCAGAAGAGGCATTAAAGGCTGCAGAATTATTATCACGATTTGTTCATAGCAATATTGAAAATGGTAATTTGACCATGGTAATGTCTTCTTTACACAATAGTATTAGAGACTGTTATTTCAATATAAGGAAAAAACAAAAGCAGAGAAACAATATTGATTTCTTAAGTTAAAAATGCAAAAAAAAAACTTATTACATACAATGTTCAAATATTTTGATTTAATATGCTGTTTCTCTTTATTAAAATAAATACATATATACCTAACAAAAACAGGAGGTTGTTTATTTTCTACAAAATGCTTTGTATGACGTCCGCCTAATATTGTCATTTCCCTTCGATGTCATTATAAACGAATCTCTCTCTCTCTCTCTCTCTCTCTCTATATATATATATATATATATATATATATATATATATATATATATATATATATATATATTATTTTACAACAGTTGATGAGCAATGAATGACTCGTAGATATGCAGAAAATGTTTAAGGTATGAAATAAATTTTCCCAATGTTCTCAAATTATGTTTCTAATATTCTGTACAAATAAATCAAGGTAGAGAGAGGCACTATTTCTTTTTTTCTTTAAATAATGCACATTCTTGTATCTTATGAAATAAACTGTGTTGTACATTGCACAAATGACATACAGTACAACCTAATAAAGGCAACACTCGGTAATGGCAACTCCTTGATATAAGCAACACAAACATCCTCAATTTTGTTAACTCTGTATAAGCAACGCCTCCTAATAATGAACTCGATAAAGGCAACTCTATGTGAAGCATCTTCTGAAGTGAATGAAAACTATGTTTTCATTTGTTTTCCTAGAATTGCTAATTCTTCTTTAAATGGGCGGCACGATTACCTATCGTTTCCCCGAACGCGTTTCCCCGAATCGACATTTACCCGGAAAAAAACCCGAATAATCTTTTCCCCGAATGAAATTTTACCGGAATGCATATCCCCCGAATAGACATTTCCCCGAATGTATGATCCCCCCGATTATGCAATTGTTTCTGTTGTTGTTACTGAGACCTTTGCCGTCCTCAAGCAAATAACTCCTCCAGTAATGAGAGAATATGTCAACTTTTTTGACGCAACGTACGTGAATTTTGCTCCGGTACAAGGCAGGCGGAGGCCATTGCCACCAAAATATGCAGGGCACCTGTGGAATCAATATGATCCAACGCGCGAAGGGCTGGCAAAAACAAACAATGTGTCTGAAGGGTGGCACAATCGCTTTCGGCTTCTCGTGAATCGAGCACACCCAAATTTGTATACATTAATCAAGGATTTAAAAATGGAGCAAGGAGACACCGAAATTGCAGTAGTCGAATTATCCCTCGGAATAAAAATCAAGGCCGCACCGAAAAAATGGGTTGATATACAGCAGCGATTGAAAACTGTTGTTAATAATTACGAAAATTACGACACATATTTACAATATTTGCAAGCAATTGGTCACTTAATAATATTGTAATTGTATGTGTAAGTGTAAATCGATTAAGTGTAAAAATAAAATGATCGCGTTTGTGCATAAAAAAATTAGTGAGTGCTGAGAAATTTTATTCGGGAAATAATTAAAACGGTATTCGGGGATTAATTGATTCGGGGAAATAGTATTCGGGGATTAACTGATTCGGGGAAATAGTATTCGGGGATTAATTGATTCGAGTAAATGATGACTCGGGGAAATGAATGAGAATATGCCTTTCTGTAAGCTGCAGTTAGTGTTGGTTGTGATCTGCTCGAAATTTCCATCGGAACAAATTAGGTAAGAATTTGTTTACATTACACGTTAGACAAATGTGTGGAAACCATCTACAGTTTCTTGAAAATGGCTCCTGCTTCAAGGCATACTTTGCAATTGATAGATAAAATTGATATCTTGGATTCAATAAAAACTGTTGTTGCATATAAAAAACTTGCCGAAAAGTTCAAAATAAAAAAGCCACTGTATCTAAAATAAAAAAAAATTGAAATGCTTTCGGAAGCTGTTCGAGTTTCAAGATGAGTTCGATGAGGATGATAACATCCCATTAGCTCAGTTTACTCGCCAACGCACTAATGAGCTAAATCCGATTCAGGAAATGTTGACCGATATAAGTCACCTACACTTCTCCACAGGAGAGATCACCGAATGGATAACAGAAACTGATATGGCTTCAGCAGACAACGATCCAAATCTGGCATCAATTGACGTAGATTGTGAAAGTGAGGACGAATGTATCGAAGAAAACATTAGTTCGAAGCCCAAAATAAAATTTAATGAACTCTTAAGCAGCATTGAAGTTGTACTTCAATGGGCTAATGAGAATGAAGTTTCGTCAAAAGATATGATGGCCTTATATAATATAAAGGAAAGTGCCATAGTAAACTCACAGAACATTAAAACAAAACAATCAAAAATTACTAACTTTTTTACAAAATAAGTGATGTTATTTCAATAAATTTTTTAAATGAAAAGTTTTTTTTTGATTATGCGAGAAGATAAATGAATATGTGCATATGTTTTGATGGACAAATACTTGAGTTAGCACTTTTTATTATGCAATAATTTTATGAGAAAATTTAAACTCGATAAAAGCAAATCCTTGTTATTAGCAACAGGCCTGGATTTTATTATTTGCCTTTAACGAGGTTGTACTGTATTGAGTTTTCCTTAAATCTATATATTTCGGTCTCCATGTTTAGCCTACATTCATTTACTTGCGAGTAAATATCTTTCAGGTTATCAATCCCACTCGAAATCAAAAAGATGACAAATGTGGATCCACTATGACAAGGCTGTACTACATGCGGTGGTTGCTATTTGCCAGTTGCTTCGAATTACGACATTGGTAAGAAGTTTCCTTGCACCAATCTTATCGGAAGCAGCTGCTAGTGAGGTTTTTTTTACATAGAGGCAGTACATGTGCTGAGTTAGCGCCTCCCTAGCTGTAAACATTGCTATCACTTGCTTGACTGATTTTTTATCATTTTCTTTTGCTACTTCCTCTTCATCTTTTGTCCGCACCATTGTTTTCCCTAATTATATTGTCTAATTTATAGTCCGTGAGCGTGGGCTTATTAAGCTTCAGACAGAAGTCTCGCATGGAGAGCTTTTTTCCCTGTTGGCGATATTTATATCTTGCATTTAAAAATTTCTTTTTGAGCTTCTTGTTTTCCTTCGCAACATCACTTTCAAAAATTAAAAATTTCCATCCAGTAACCTAATGCGCATCGGACGACATACACCGTAATCTTTATGACCAATGCGATGCAAATCCAAATAGCAGACATAAGGCATTTACAGTGCTGGAAAAAACATTTGCAACTGAAGTCAGAAACAAACTTTTTTCTTCATAACTTTTTTTTATTGTGAATTGATGTTAACAGTTTTTTAACAGAATAATTTCCCGTAATATAGTGAACCAAAATATTATAACAAATAGTAATTTTCAGCTGTCAGAAAAATAAAAAAAATAAAAATGTCAAGTGAGTCTACCTTTTAGTTGGAAAAAACATTTGCAACCTCTGACTATAACGGCGTACCAGATTTACAACTAAGTGTCCCTTTCGTATTTTATTCATTTTGTTGTGTGTTTAGCTATAAGCACGAACGTCAGATGCGTTGGTCGATCTAATTCGTTTTATCTACAGATCATTTATCAGTTAGTTTGGTATTGTCACAGATCATTGTTGCAATAAAGTCAATATTCTACGTGATAAGTGAGTTATTCTTTGCAAGATTTAAAAGTAACGAGAATCTAAGAATAATGGCAGGGAATAAATGTGGAAAATAACTAAAATCTAGAATTTTAAGTGATTACAAAAGTGGATTATCACAAAAAGACATTTGCAAAAAGTACAATTTATTAAAGTGCACAGTTTGTAGAATAGTTAAAAGTGGAAAGGTAGAGACAAATCACAAAGGAAGGAGACCTAGAAAAACTAACAAAAGAGATGATTTAAATATTAAAATAAAAATAAAGGATCCTAAAATATCATCGAAACAAATTCTTCGTTTTCTCGGTGTTTTTGCGCCATTTCAATAATTTATTTTAAGTAGAACTTTTCCAAACGCAAATATTTTATATTATAATAACATATATATATTTCAAGGGTGAGAGTTCCCTCTTCTTCAGTGCTATTTTACTATGGTATACATTTTTTGCCTTAATTATAAGTCCTCAACGCTTAGCCACTCATACACATATCTATCATCCAGTTTTACTTAATTAGATCTAACAGTTTTGAATACCCGTTGCCTGCGTCTTTATTGATTCTCAGGTTGTAGGGTTGTCTAATAATCCATAGACGCTTATAAACATCCAATTTTCGGTAGTTCTTTACCTGTTGTACTACTTCAAGGTCATCCCATTCGATCGTATGGTTGTTTATAACCATGTGTTTGGCCACGGCTGATTTCGCTGCATCACTGGACATTTTTGTTGACCTCTATCTCTCCACTTCTTTGACATGTTCATTGTACCTGGTTTGTGTGGGTCGTTGCGTTTGGCCAACGTAGTTTTTTTGGCATACTGGGCACGTTATTTTATAAATGCCACATTTCTCCTCCTTTTGTTTTTCGTCCTTTTGGCTACCAAGTCTGGACCCCAGCTTAAACATGCGACTCGTGGGTATCGCTTTAATATCTGCTTTCCCTAGGATTTTGGCGATCTTTCCGAAGATTCTCGAGTATGTGATGCCTACTCTACTAATTTCTTCCATCTTCTTGTTCTCCTCGTATAAATTCGTGAGAGAGAATGTCGTCAGCTTTTTCTTCATTTTCTTTATCATCGCTCTTATTGTTTTATCTTCGTACCCGTTGACTCTCGCAGTTTCAAGTATGAAGGCCTCCTCCCGCTCATATCGTTGTTTCGATAGAGGTGTGGTCAGCATTCTGTGTATCCAGCTATTGAACGTTGCCATCTTTGTTTGATGTGAGTGGTGTGATGTCGATGGTATGGTCCTTCGGGTGTTCGTGGGTTTCCTGTAAATGTCAAATTCTATTATGTTATTATTATTTATAATCCTCAAATCCAAAAAAGGTAACTCGTTGTCGTTTTCCATTTCCATTGTGAAGGTGATATTTTTGTGGATGCCGTTGATTTTTCGTAAAATCACTTCCACTGCATCCTTTTTGACAATCGCAAAGACATCGTCAACGTATCGGATCCATATTCTTGGCAGGGTATGCTCCTCTGCGATCCTTTTTTCCACCCATTCCATAAAAATCTCACTTAACAGAGGGGACAGTGGATTCCCCATTGCGACTCCATTTTTCTGTTTGAAAAAACGTCCTCTAAATGTAAAGTAGGTCTCTGACATGCAGAGCGTGGCCAGTTTATAGAGCGATTTTATTCGTTTTCTCTGCTCCCTTGTTACACTGCGGTCCATCAGCCAGTCCTCAAATAAAGCTAATGCATGCTTTACCGGGACACTTGGGAAAAGGGCTTTGACGTCGAAGGATACCATCACCTCGTCCTCATTAATCCGGTCGACTTTCCTTAATTTATCAATCACTTCCCTTCTGTTTTTCACTGCATGTTTGTCTGGGAGTTCGCCCCATTTTTTGCACTCAACTAGCCATCTCGCAATCCTACTTATCGGGGCGTCTGTGGAGGTGATAATCTCACGCATTTCATTTCCTGTTTTGTGAATCTTCGGCAGGCATTTCATTCTCGGGAGAACCGGATTTTTTACCCTTAGTAGTATTTTGCTCGGTATGACGTCCTTGCAATCTGTTAAGGTCTTCTCCACTCTCTTGACAGAATCCGGTAGAGGGTTCTTCCTCAGTTCAAAATAGTCTCCATCACTTAGATTCTTCAACACAATTTCATCATATTTTGACTTGTCCATTATTACTATTTTGTTCCCCTTATCAGCTTTGAGATAAATTACCGGCTTCTCCTTCAGTTCTCTAACAACGCACGTAACGTCGTTGTTCACGTTGGGATTCTTATCCTTTAACGCTCTTATTGTGTCTTCCCTTATTGCTTGTTTACTTTCCGTTGGTAGAAACTTGATGGCTGATTCTATATCCACCACAATTTCTTCTTTGGGTAAATACTTATTTCCAATTGCGAAATTTAACCCTTTGTTCAAGAGGTCTAGCTGCTTACTCGTGAAAGATTCGGATGACAAGTTTACCACGAAGTCTTCTATAATCTCCACTTTTCTTTCAGGTCTTGTGTTCTGTTTTTTAGTCAGATATTCAAGTTTTTTGTTCAGGATTCTCCGTTTCCTGTCCTTCTCGCACTCAAACGACCTCTGTAGTTTGTCCAGCCATTCCTCAATCGATCCTTTACAACCAGTTTTTTGGTTTACCAGTTTTAGGTGTAAATTATATGCCTTCAGCGTTAGCTCCGATGATTTTGCGTATAGTCTATTTAGACTGTCTGTCATCAATCCTCTTCGTAATTCTCGTATCCGTTTATCCGACCCTGGTAGACTAGATTTCACTTTTACCATGTGGCTTTTTGGTACAATATTCAACTTTATACACTTCTTCAGAAACTTAATATCTTCACTTAAACCTCCTATACTTCTTTTTAGTTTCGCTAAACCTTAGAAATCCGAGCAAGACCAGGTCGTCATTTCAAATTCTTCGTTTTCTCGGTGCTTTTGCGCCATTTCAATAATTTATTTTAAGTAAAACTTTTCCAAACGCAAATATTTTATATTATAATAACATATATATATTTCAAGGGTGAGAGTTCCCTCTTCTTCAGTGCTATTTTACTATGGTATACATTTTTTGCCTTAATTATAAGTCCTCAACGCTTAGCCACTCATACACATATCTATCATCCAGCCAAGAAAACTACGTTGGCCAAACGCAACGACCCATACAAACCAGGTACAACGAGCATGTCAAAGAAGCGGAGAGATTCAGGTCAACAAAAATGTCCAGTGAAGCAGCGAAATCAGCCGTGGCCAAAAACATGGTTATAAACAACCATACAATCGGATGGGATGACCTTGAAGTGGTACAGCAGGTAAAGGACTACCGAAAATTGGATGTTTATGAGAGTCTATGGATTATTAGACAACCCAAAAACCTGAGACTCAATGAAGACGCAGGCCACGGGTATTCAAAACTGTTAGATCTAATTAAGTAAAACTGGATGATAGATATGTGTATGAGTGGCTAAGCGTTGAGGATTTATAATTAAGGCAAAAAATGTATACCATAGTAAAATAGCACTGAAGAAGAGGGAACTCTCACCCTTGAAATATATATATGTTATTATAATATAAAATATTTGCGTTTGGAAAAGTTTTACTTAAAATAAATTATCATCGAAACAGTTTAAGGTCGAATTGAATTTAAATGTAACCACTGTAACCATTCGAAACAAAGCTGTTGAATTGGGGCTTAAGAGCTACCGACCAGCGAAGAAGCCGTTGATTTCTAAGAAAAATCTAAAGGCCAGACTAGAATTTGCCAGAATTCATATAGATTGGAATTTACTAAAATGGAGGACCGTACTTTTTCCGGACGAATCTAAATTTAACTTAACTGATGGGTTACGCCATGTAAGAAGACCTAAACGCGAAAGACTGAATCCTCGGTACACAAATAAAACAGTGAAATTTGGTGGAGACAATTTAATGTTCTGGGGGCGTTTTTCTGGCCATGGGCTTGGACCTCTTTTTAAAATTGATGGTATAATAGATTCCACTAAATATGAAGGAATTTTAGAGGAAACGATGATGCCGTATGCTGATGAGCACATGCCTTTATTGTGGTCGTTCCAACATGACAACGATCCTAAACACACTTCGAAATTGGTAAAGAAATGGATTAGGAATATTGGAATCAGGGATTTGGATTGGCCAGCACAATCCCCAGATCTCAATCCAATTGAGAATATTTGGTAGATTGTAAAATTTAATCTACGTAAGCAAAATTTCACGAAGAAATTGGACCTTTACACAGCCGTTAAGTGGGAAAAAATTCCAATATGCATCATCGATAACTTGATTTCATCAATGCCCAGAAGATGTGCACAAGTCATCAAAAATCATGGCCATTCAAGTAAATATTAAAAAAATCAAACGTTTAAAATAAAAGTAAAAGATCAATTCACAATAAAGAAAGTTATGAAGAAAAAAGTTTGTTTCTGACTTCGGTTGCAAATGTTTTTTCCAGTACTGTATATCGTATCGTCTGCACTTGACACTTTGAAGCACCAAAAGTAGAATGCAGGTGAAATTAAATTATTTGCTCTTTTATTTGATTGCCTGTCACATGCCTCAGCTACGCATCTTCTTTAGTTTACTTGATTTTATTAGCTGAGTAACCTACAGTGAGAAAAATTGAGATCCGGACCTATCGAAAGAAATGAAAACGCAGTGGTAAGGAAAAAAAAGGAATTTTTTTTTGTAAATTTGGGTAAAGAAATAGCAAATACATCCGACCATCCATCCATGTGATGAACATAACATTCAAAAGTAAAACCGAAAATGAATACGCAAAATTGCGAAAACGAGAAGAGTACAAAAAAACGACACTTCTGAGAGCAAAATTGAAATCCGGACAGAACTAAAAAATCCTACAAATAAGGTCAGAAAACCCCAAAAATGACTTGTTAGTACTTTGTATGTAAGCCCTTATCGTCATACACGGCCTCCATTCTTCGTTGCATTGATGCAACCAAAAGCTGGACATAATCGGCTGGGATTTTGTTCCATTTTTCTAGAAGGCGTTTCTTTAAATATTTTTTTTACTAGTAATTGGACGCTCGCGGAGTCATCGTCAACATAACTCCACAGGTTCTCGATAATATTACAATCCAGTGGTTGTGGAGGGGTTTCGAGTACTTTTGGGCAATTTTATAGTAACCACGCTTTGTGCTTAGGGTCATTATCCTGGTACATTTTAAATGTTTGACGAACACCCAATTTCTCGGCGTTGACGTGTAAATTTTCTTTTAAAATGTCAATATATATGTTCGCATCCTTATCCCTCTCCACAAATGCCAAATTTCCTACGCCGTTCGCTCCGCAACAGCCCCATACCATTACACTTCTGCCGGCGTGTTTCACTGTGGTTTTTAAGTTTTTTGCTCGAACTCTGTGTTGCGCTTCTTCCACACTTTAACTTTGCCATCACTGCAAAATATATTAAATTTGGACTCGTCCGTAAATAGTACATCGCGCCAAAACGTTTCGTCTGCAAAAATATATTTTTCTGCGAACTCAAAGCCTTTGACTTTATTCACTTCACTAATGTAAAGCTTACACCGTGCAATACGTGAATTATATCCTAAATTGCGAATTGCATTGCGAAAAGTTTGGGCTGTAACTTCTGTACCACGTTCCCTTAGCTGCGTAACCAGCTTGGGGGCAGTTACTCGAGGGTTTTTCTCCACTTCTCGGCGGACAAAATGCCGGTCATAGGCTGTTAGCTTCTCCAACAAACCTTTGTGGTTCGTACTCCCAATGCGATCCTCTCGTTTAAACCGTGATAAAATGTCGTGAACGGTGCTTTTTGGAACATTTAATACTGCTGAAGTCTCCCGAAATGATTTATCTCGCGCATTACGCATGATAACTAATTGCCGCACTTAAAACGTGATATTCTTTCCCGAATGCGACATTTTTCAGTATTCACCGTTTCAATTTGCACACAGCGTGAACAGACTATGATATCCATCGGGAAAGTTGATGCCATACAGTCAACGGGTGCCTGGCCATGCATGATTGCTCATTTTCTTGGAAAAATTAGGGTTCATATTGTACTGTGCATGCATTCACTCGGTATGTATCTGCTGTGTCCGGATTTCAGTTTTGCCTTCGTAAATACAGTTTTTTGAATTTGCGTTGAGTAAGCGTTTTCCTTTTGCTTTCGTTTGCTGGTATTGTGTTCTTTAGGCTGTATGTTATGTTCTGGTCAAAACACGGAATCAATACAGCTCTTCTTACTTTCTTTCTGAACACATATTTATTCATTTTGACGGTGTCCGGATTTCAATTTTGCTCACTGTATATATTAAATATTTATGAAGTGTAAAGGCTTTTCACTAACACATTGAAGCGCCCGGCCCCACGTCTATTACTGCCAAGCAAAGTAAATTAAATGTCCCGAGCCACAGTATAGGTAAGACCCAGTATCCAATCGAAGTCTTCAAACATAAAATTTCCTTCCAAGAAATGGCGCCATGTGCTTGCAAAAATTAACGAATGCCAAGCACTGCCAGATTTGCAGCAACAACGCGGACTTCATCTTTAACTTCAACACATGATGCATTTTTTCAGTCATTTTGGCTTTTTCTCTAAATCAATTTGTCAAAAGCAAATGTAATTTATGTCAGCGAAGACGTTTCACCATTGTAATTCAATGAACCGAAGTTTCTAACGGTGTTTTTCACGCCTAGCATGAAAAGTGCATATACGAATTCTGTCAGTGCCATTGAGGTATAAACTATGGAGAGGAACCCAAGCAAAGTTTGTGGTAGAACTTTCTTCTATGTGGGAGTGACGCTTCTATGTGGTAGTGACAGTCATCGGCGGGCAACATTGACTTTTGGAGGGAGCCAATTTTTGGCGCGCAAAATGAAATTATTTGAATATGCAGATATAACTTTTGGAGTTATAATTGGAACAATAGGCTAATTATGGAGTCAGGCAGTTGAAACCAAAACATTGCGAGCCAGAACTATGTAACAATAAAACGGGGTCGAAGAATTACCTAGCTTTGTAATAAGTCTTACAGTTGAAATTAACATTATATAAGCGAATATCACATAGAATGCCACCCTCTTCCTTTCACAACCGGGCTTGGGACCGGCTTTGGCGGAATTACGGTCTCCATTTTATTTACAGCAGTCGGGTTTTTAGGTTAAAATTAGATTAGTGATATTCTACACTTAATTTATTTTCTAATTTGTAACTCCTATGTGTATTTCGAACGCATTTATAAGCTATATACTACTTTTTACACATTTGAAATTGGAATATTGAAGTCGAGAGGTAACTTCATAGTGAGTTCACATTCCCTTAAAATGAACGAGTTTGTTGAAGCGCTGTCGAATTGAAATTTTTTCTGATTGCTTTTTAGCTATAAAATGAAATCTGGTTTGAAGGTACGTTTCTACGATATGTTTTACTAGCAAACTGTAGTGCTGTGTATCTAGCATGTGTGGCAGTTGTTCCTCGAATAGATCATCTCCAATGCAGTCTGATTGGACGCTTATAGAAATCGCTTTAAATGTGTGTCCTTTCAAAACATACTCGTCTTTGCGATGCTCATGTATTCGAATGTGTTGTTCAACTTTTTTGCAAATCCTCACAACACTTTTAGACGACGATTTTAAAAGTGCTCGAGTTTTGTAAATGATGAGCGAACAAGTATTACTTTCACCGTGACTAGCCGATATAAATTCATCGCATTGGAGCAACTTGTTGATTTTAAAAACAACAAATCCAGCTATGTACTCCATTACGTAGCTAGTATATTCAGACAGTCTCGCTGGATCAGCAGCATAGCTGTGCTCTACAACAAATTGCTGGTCAAATATTGAAGTGTCAGTGACAGCTAGTGGTTCTACCATAGCAGGGCGAGTAATACTATTATTAATAGCCTGTAAATGACAGCAATCGCTTGCAGTAAGAACAACAATGTGCTCCAGGGGAATGCAGTTTCCAAGTCCGCCATCGCGAATTTGACTTCTAAAAAGAAGTTTTCTGTAGCGCGCTCGAAACTGCCGGACTGTCGGATTGTTGTTATATCCGAGACCTGATCGTATCGACGAAAAAAATAGTTCGACATGGTCTTGGTTGATTTTATACAACGGTAAATATTTTAAGACTTTTGTGTGAATGAAACGTTCATACAAAACTCTTAAATTACGTAGTCCAGCAATCAAACCTAAAAATCCTACACTTCTCCTACTAGTTGTTAAGTGTACTCCAGAAGGCAATTGCAATTGTTTGATGTACTCTTTTGCACTTTCCGAGAAATCAAGAATACATTCCACATTATTTTCGCAAAAAGCGCGTTTCAAAGCTTCAAATTCCGAAATTTTCCTGCTGTTTAATATGTCGAAAATGTCATTAAAAAATCTCACAAACTTCGACGTACCTTCGCTGCCTTGAAATTGTTTAAGCCGTAAAACATTGCGGCAAAAATCTAGGGCGTCTGCTACGGACCGACTCAATGTGTGGACTGGGAGTTTGACTTTCATTTTTTGACTGTCGAAGAAAATGTGGGCTTTTCGCAATTTATTGCCCAAATGGAGGCCTTCATCTTCCTGCAGCTTTAACAGAGCAACAAAATATTCCCATTTAATTAAGTTTCCATCACCATCTTTAAATACACCCAAATCTGCTGGTGCGTTCCGCACAAGTTTGAGCATGTGGCATGGATCTGGATGGAGGATATGCTTCCCAGAAACTTCTTGGAATTCTATGAAGCCTTTCGAATTTACATTGCGTACATCGGAACCTAAAAGTTTAGACATACACAAATTTGCCGAAGCACCATCGAACGTAGTCCCGATTATTTCCACGCCAGTTTCATGCAAATTTTGGACACAAAGTGACAAAATATTTGCTTTTTGCTCGGCCGTAATACTTTGTATTGGAAAATACGCTAATACTGTGGACACACATGTGGTATCGATACCATGGTATAGAAACTACGAACACGACTATACCAGCTGGTATAAAACACGTGACACACATAGTGTTCATGGTATAGTTTGACGTTTCCACTTTCAACCGAGTCAGCGCTTCGGAACTCAACTATCAACACAATTGTTTTGATTGACACTTATCATGAATGGTCAACAATAATTTGATAATTTCATTTCTACTTTTTCCCGCCATCACAAACTGGCGCTTAAATCAGAGAAAAAGTGTCCAAACTGGGTTTTTGTATAGGGAAACCAGGAATTTTTATCGAATTTCAATACTAGGTTCGATGGTGGTATACCATGAATTTCATGTGGTATAAAGGTGGTATTCAGTGACACACATGTGGTATTCCATGTAGTATTCCAATACCATGGTATCAATACCACAGGTGTGTCCTTAGTATAAGGGAATCTTCCACGGTCTATTTATACAAACGGCAAGAAAAACCAATATTTGAGTGGCTACTGTATCACTATTACCGCCATCACCCACATCCACAAACCCGTGTGAGTTTTTTCCGTCCCATTCGGTTTGCTGCCTGATGTGAATTTCATCAAAAACAATGTTTACGACAATCTTTTCTCCATTCGAGGCGGTATCCACATGTTTGTTGGGCTCGCTAACCTTTTCTAAAATTTCTTTCAAATTTTCGCTGATTAAATTATTGTCTTTGAGGAAAAAAACAAGTTTTTCATGTCACCAAATTTTTGTTGCTGGCGTTTATTCTGCCGCCTTAAATTGTGGATTATTCTATTTTTCCTCTTTAGGTTTGCTTGAAGCGTCCTTATCCTAGTTTGCAGTATTTTGATGCAGTGAATGTTATACTCTTTTGTGGTAACCTACAGTAAGCACAACTGCAATAAGCTTATGATACAAAGCCTCAAATTTTCCCTGCGACAAAATTTCACATACTAAATACCTAACATAGGATACAAGGGATACTCACAAGGGTTAATTAAAAAATGTACAACCACAAAAGCACCAATGACCAAAACCTTCATAAATGTGTTCTATAAATTACTAAAACCGAGAATCGCCAAACATTGCTGCCTAAACTTTTCTGAATCAGTTATATTACATACCTGTGAAGCATAATCGTGCTTTTAAATCAAAAATTATTTTTAATCGATAACTTCACTTTCGTTTACATGTAACCATATTGAATGTAAAAAAAGCTTCCGAAAATCAAGTACTGTATTTAAAAGAATAACACAAATAATTTTTTATATGTTATATATAATGGCACAAGGAACTTTCTTGCTTCCTCAGTAAATCAGTACTGGATTTTCAGAAAATTTGTTGGTATGACGTATAAAACCGACGCAGTATTAAACAAAATTGTTGATTTGATATTGAATCTGTTATCCCACATGTATAAAGTTACAAATTTAAAAAATATGAAATTCAGGTGTTTTTCACTTACAGTTTTTGTTTTGTGCTCGGTGTTATTGCATTGTGATGGGACGAATACATTGTGCACAATCTAAAACATAAAAATGTTTTTTATAAGCAAAATGAATAAATATGTTTAAATTGTTGAATACCAACAAAAAATCTTACATCACATTCCATTATTTCTACGTCTTCATTAAAAAGGCCTTCACTATTTGCGGCTAGTGAACTTGAACCAGGATTGTGTAAATTACGCTGTAAATACAACGATTAAACTGGATTCTCTTGAAGCGAATTCATATCTTTATGATTTTCTTCATCAATCTTACCATTTCTTCTATTTCATTTCCTTTAATGAAATTGAGGCGTTTCTCATTGGATGGCACCTATTAAAAACAAAACCGATGCAATAGATTTAGAACTATTGGCTTAAAACTTACAGCTCCTAATTTAGCTGAATTGTATGTGCCAGCTGGAACAACAATCTCATTCCTTTGTTGCTGGTCACTGAGGATATTACACGATGAAATCTTCAGAAAAATAATTGTTGATTACATAACCCTCATAGTTAGTTATTTTACCGTCTTTAACGATGAGTTCAGCATTTCCTCAGCTCCATTTTCAACAAGAAATGTTGCTTTGCTGACAGTGTCTTGTTCGGGCTTCTGAGTAAATAAAATGTTACTTATAATGTATTTTGAGCTCTA
The DNA here is from genome assembly GCA_963942545.1 of Oxycera nigricornis. Taxonomy (NCBI): domain Eukaryota; kingdom Metazoa; phylum Arthropoda; class Insecta; order Diptera; family Stratiomyidae; genus Oxycera; species Oxycera nigricornis. The sequence goes on from OZ012663.1 coordinate 53,032,449, forward strand.
TTCTAATTTACCAATTTTATTATAGGAACTGCTAGAGGATGAAGAAACGTCTTTTCTCCCAATCTAAATTTATGTTTCTCATCAAAATGACGAGAGCACACACAAATATTTTTTGTTATCTTCAGTCCAGGTCGGTCAATCGCTCGCAACCACAACATTTGCATGTGTTGCTCCGATGGGAAACTACAAGTAAATATAAATTCAATTGATTTAAGTGGCATCTATATCATTAAACGGCTAACATGAATCTTGTGGTACCATTTTAGCCGTTGTTTCTGGACCGATTTTCATAAAAAATACATCAATGGAAAGAGAATATCCTGTAGAAGTGCAGAATTGAATTTTTTGTGAAAATCTGTTTGGAAAATATAGAGAAAAAAAGGAAAATAGATTTTCTTACTAATACATACACAACGTTGAATGTTTACACAGCGATGAATACGAATGGTATAGTAACCTTTAGTATCAAAATAGAAACTTGAAAGTTGTATGGTTTGTGTAGTGCATACGATAGTGTTTTGCCCTTGCACGCGGGAGTCCCGAGTTCGTATCTAGGACTGGTCCAAGTGTTTTAGTTTCATTTTTGGAAGCTATTAAATCATCAAATTTCACTACATTTAGCAATATTTGCATTCTCACTTTACACCGTTCATGTTGTATTGTATTTAGCCGTTCACTGGTTCGGTGTTGTGTTATAGCTTGCTCTCTGGGGACCATTCGTGTGTATTGTATTTAGCGTCGCCGCGGTAAAAATGAATTGATTTTCGTAAAAAATACATCAATGGAAAGAGAATATCCTGTAGATGTGCTGAATTGTATTTTTTGTGAAAATCTGTTCGGAAAATATAGAAAAAAAATTGAAAATAAATTTTCTTAGCAATCATACACATCGTTGAACGTTCACACAGCGATAAATACCAATGGTATAGTAGCCTTCATCACCAAGATAAAAACCCTGATCTTCTATAGGCTGTTTAGTGCATGAAGTGGCAATTTGCCCTTGCACGCGGGAGTCCCAGGTTCATATCTAGGACTGTTGCAAGTGTGTAGTTTCTGTTTGGGAAGCTAATCATCAAATTTCACCACATTTAGGAATATTTTCATTCACACTTTATACCGTTCATGTGGATTGTGCGTTCACTGGTTCGGTGTTGTGTGATTGCTTTCTCTCTGAGGATCATTCGTGTGTATAGCGTCGCCGTTCATTAAGCAAATGTATACGTACATTTCATCAATATTTGGTCATATTTTTTTAGTTTGTTTTGCTGAAGGTCGTCTACCATTCCACAAAAAAAGCATTTTCAGTTGAAGAAAACTTTCAAGATTTAAAAACGATGTTTGATTTTCCTAACATTATTTACAACAACCGGTTTGGTAGATCTCAAGAATGTGAAAATCGAATGATGACATGCGCAAAACGCTTAGCATTGTTATACGTTCGAGACGCATTGAAGCGCCAATAATTGAATAATGATTTTTAAACACTATTAAAACTCATAAACATTATTTAATCACAATAGAAAAACAAATTTAGCTTGCCGTTTTATTATATTGATTGATGATTTAAGTTAAATTCAAAAACCATTTCGTCTGGCACACCCAGACTTCTTCATAACATTCTCGGATATGCACAGGGACTTGAAACGCATGTTAAAAAATACAACATCGAAGTGGTACCAAAGAGCGGTATTCAACTAAAAAATAGCATATCGACGGAAAAAGACAAACTGGAAGGAGGAGAAAAAAGTGGGATATACCAGGTTACATAAGGGAAACTATAGAGATAGAGTAGAGTACCTGTAGGGATTAAAATGAATATTAACTTAGAAAATGGAGCAATTAAGCTGATTAAATTTTGCGATGAAAATGTAAAACGTTTGGGATTGAAATAGAAACACAGAACTTAGGGAATTAGTTATACACTGAAGAAGTCTGGGAGTGCCAGAAGAAATGTACATCTGCTTTAAAAGTTTAAATACACGTTTTTAGGGAAATTTTGGGAAAAGGTTTTTGAATTAACTTAAATTTGTGAAAGCGAGATTGATGATTATTCGATCGAATTTCTAGAGTCAGTTATAATAAAAGCATCATTGCACTCGAATTTCGAGTGCTGGATTCTGCTAGTCATTATTAATATGTGCGATTAGAATAATGAATATATTATTATTGCTCCCAAATATTTGTTTCGAAGTATGCTGCTGCCCAACGTCGTCAACTAAAATCAGGTGAACTGTCAACTGCACGTCGTTTTAAAAATGTGTAATTTTTCATTAAATACACTTTACACGCTAATCACATGCTATAAAAGTAATTAAGGGTTGACTTACGTATGAAATGAGACTCCCACATCACGAGGACGCGACTTACTTCTGCAGTTCGGGACAACACAGTTCATGGTTAAATTCAACACTTTTGAAGCAAATTCACTTAGTTTTTTAGGTTTTTTTTTGCTTTCCAGCAGTGCCAAGAATACCAGTTAACACCGATCACTTTGATTCACAGTCTGTTAAAGGGCAGACACGCTTAATTTGCCGTCGGAACACAATTGATTACCGATTGTTTACATTCGCGCTTGCTCTGTGAAGTTTCACCTGATAACTTTTGACGTTTCGCTGGCAAAAATCTTCTAACATTACACCGATAGGGTTTTACACGCTGAGGGCCATTCCTCTTCTCCTTCTTCATTGGTCATTGCCCCGACCAGTAGATAGTTGCCATTTTGTCATAAATGGCAGCAAACATATGATAAATGAAAACAATCATATGATAAATGAAGGAAAACACATGACTTTGTCCCGCAGAACCGCGGGCCGTACTTGATAGTGTGCCTTTATATGAGCGATTACATACTGGTCTTACCTATACTGTGTCCCGAACACTCGTATTTTTCACTCTTGTAAGTACACACAAACACGCATGCGCTCGTACAGCTAAAGCCAAGAGTCGAACACGTAGTCCACAAGTTATGTATTTTGACAAGGTAGACTTAAAAATAACAACAAATATATTTATTTAATTAATACACCACCGATTTTCACTAACGCTTTTATTTAAAATAAGTTTAATTTAATTACTTATCGATTTTCGTTTTACTTTTTACAGAGAAATCTTGTATATCTATATGCTTCGCCTTCGAAGTCTAATTCTTAAATTTCTTATTTGAACTTCCGTCCATGCCCTTTTTATGAACCTCGCACGCTTATTGTGCGTTTCAAGTGATATTAGCCCTTTCTAAAACATCTTAACTCGAAATGTCATACTTGATAAATTATTTGAAATTCTTATCAATTTAGGATAAAATGAATGCACGAACTCAAGATAAAATCGCTGTGGTATAAGTGTTCCATTACAAATTATCAGTTGACGACTCTATTTGCTTATTTGACTGAGTTGCTATTATCGGACGCGATGTGATCTTGTTTATATTATAAAATCCGAAAATTGTTTCATTATTTCTAGAGTTTATGACTTTCTAGAGTTTGTGACTTTTATGACTTTTTAGAGTCATGAGGTTCTAGAGTTTATGACTCAACTTTAATACTGAACAGCGATTTATTGTCGGAAAGCGATTACAGTGATAACGATAACAACTGAATTGATAATTTGAAGGTAACAAATTTATATTATTGAAATTGCAAGTTAGGTGGGATTGTGGTACAATATGATCTTAAATTAATGTTATGGTGTGGTACAGGTGCCAGCCGTAACTCCTCCTTCCTTGGTGTGAAGCGAAGGCCATAGAAGCTGAGATTTGGGATTCTTGTCATTTGTTTCTTCGTGGAGGACCGGTTGACTTAGTTGATGTTCGGTGTGTTTCGTGCAGATGAAATAAGCTGCTACTATCATCCCAAGAAATCCGCTGAAGGAGATCATTCCATATACGAAGTAGTCGTTCTGTTCTGCGTTTACTTGAAGAAGGTCAATTGCATTTCTATTGTCGAGGTGCAAGAATTTGGGTTTGTGAAGCTTGATGTCTTCCATGATTGACGATATATGTGAATGTCGTCCGAAAGGCTACTAATGTTATCTTGATAGATGAGTTTGTTAATTTTTACTGTGAACTTTTAAAGTGTATTAATTCGGTTCCCTTCGTTTTCAGGTATCCAAGTTCACAGGTGGCGTTTACTATAGTTTCTGGAACATTATTCAAAAAAAATTCTGTGAGCGTGCTGTCTGCAGGTTCATTTCGTAGAAGCTTCCCAATGCAAGCTAAATTATCAGTGGTCTTTTGATGTATCGATTCTTTGCAATAGTAAATGTCCTCCAATTTCTGGCATATTTCGTCACAATATTGGATATTTTTCGGGTTGTAGATTAAGTTAATGCAGTTTGTTTATTGACTTCAATTTTCATTTTATATTGATTCGTAACCAAATTTTCAATTTCTTTAATCAGAAGATGCTCTTGCGTCCATATTTTCTGTTAGGGTTTCAATAATTGTACCTAGACAATTTTGTTTGTAATATTTATGGACTCCCGAAGGTCTTGAAAGCCGTTAAATGTTTTTAGTGAGTTAGTTATCTTGTCAATAGATAGCTCGTAGTTGTCAAGTTTCACACTGTGTATCAGATTGTTGTATGTTCAAGTCCTGGATGTCTAACTTCTGTCTGTTCACCGCTATTAACCTCGAATTTACGTCCTTTTTAGTTTACTTTTACAGTTTATGGATAATAATCGTAACTTTATTGTTTTCCTTAATCCTATATCTGGAAAATCTTCGAGTTAATTTGTTGCGTCTTATTATATGTCATGAGAATGCCGTGACGGCTCATAAAATGCTTCAGGGATTTAATTAAAGTTAGGCTATTCCTAGTTGGAATTGTGTTGCCGGCAGCAAACTTCGAGAATTTTTATCTTTAATTATTAAAACTTGCTTATGATTTATACTATATATATATCGATGTGTAATATATGTAGAGATTTTGTTGGTTTTTCGGGGATTTCGTATGTAAGTTGTGGTGAATTCCTGTCGTATTTCAATGTCTGACATATTTGGCAATTGTTAATGATTTTAGTGATTTTGGGTTTCGTAAAAAGGAAGTAGTTATCACGGCTTAGATGTAATAGGGTTCCGTTAATTCCCCTATGATTATTATTATAATGGTAGTCAAATATTAATTCATCTTGATCGTCGTCATTGCCTATGTCCTTTAGTAACTCGGTGCACCGGACAAGTACATGTAGGACTTAATATAGATTGATACATCATCTGTTGTTGGTATGCGATGTTTGATCTGATTTGAAAATGTAAGGTTTTGACCTTCTTTGAGGAATACTTCATCATAATCTCTGCAAACCCGTAAGATTGACAGTTTTTCTTCATTATTTAAATAAGAAGTCAGTAATTTGTTGTGTGGAAACGTTAGAATCAACGGCGCACTCTATGTGAAATGTATTAATTTCGGTGAATTCGTCGTTTTGAAACGTGTTCACTATTAGGGGATATTCCAGAAAGAGTGTTTGATCTTTATCGGATTGATTTATGACTTCCATAAAACTATACCATTCTTTTGATTTATATACTCCTTCCGAAATATATAGGTAAGAAGATATTTCTTAAGCTTTGGTATATATGTATATCTCCGTTTTGTATGTCTACAGGGATTTTAACAATAAGTTTAGTTTTGGCAGGTATCGTATGTTTACCATATGTTAAGTTCGGTTTAAAATAGAGTGGGATTGTCGTATTCTTCGTGATAAGTTGTTTGTTATCGCGATCGACTTTAGCGCTGAGAGCTGTTAAGGTGTTTAAGCCCAATAGGCCATCAAATTAGCCGTGAAATTTGAACACTATAAATCTCATGTTGCCTAAATTCTACGAAGTTGGAGAGAATAGTTTCTTTAACTAATTTGTAGTTTGTTGATATGGTTGAAATTGCTATTGGTTTTGTTGTTATAAGATGTTTAGGTTGTACATATTCGGGATTTATAAAGGATGACAATGCTCCTATATCTATAAGGAATTTTAAAGGTCTGCAAAATAGGGAAGATGTATTAGTATATGGAAGGATGTTTCCGTGTCTATACGAGTATACATCTATGTATCCGATAGGTTCGTTAAGGCTAGGTATGCGAAAATTTGATTCATCAAATTCAATTTCCTGTGAGTCCATCAGTTCGCTTAGATGAACATAATTATTATCTTAATATCTTTCTAGGTTGGTTTGATAATTGTTATTAGAAAAAATATTGTCATTATTAAAAGGTTGATGAGATTTTTGCTCGTTTATGTTAAAGAGTTATTTAGTTAGGAATTGCGGCTGTTTGGTTTGCTGCCCAAAATTGCCACTAAATCTGGAGGCATGGATTGTTTGTCGTAGATGTATATTATCTGAGCTGATGTCTATAGGTTCAGGTTTAGGAAGGCTCGGACGATTGTAGAAGTTTGGAGAGAAACGTTTAGGTTAATGATGGACTTGTGAGGCATTTAAAGGTGGTCTCTGTTGTGTGTTCACATTAAAATGATGGTTTGCCCGTTGATGCTGAAATTTTTTTGTTTCTTAATACAGATCGAAAGTGCGACTGGTAACGATTCTGGTCTCATTTCACGGATGGTAGATCCTAAGGGTTCCTTGAGTTCTACCAAAAATGTATTTAAACACATTTGTGAAAACAAATCCTTCTCAGCTATAACTACATTATTATCAGATTCCTGTATTTGTATATAATTGAGCTACCAACGATTTCACTGTAAAAAAATTCTACCGATTTATTAGCCTAGTGGAGACTGTAGATCTCGGATTAGGGTCTCATTTCCCTTATCCGAATATTGGATTATGAGATTTTGCTTGATGCTTTCCCAATCTGGGGGAGCACCATACATATTTAGAACAAAAGTTAGGTGATTTTGTGGTACAATATGATATCTTAATTGAACTCATGCATATGTATTATATACACACAACTATACATATATGTATATAATATATATATATATATATATATATATATATATATATATATACAGTAAAACCTGTGAATAACGGAATCACGTGGGGAATTTTTTTTCTCCCACTATTGACACAAATTCCACAGGTATTTGAGTCGAACCAAAATGATTTTTCATTATTGAGAGTAAAATTAAATAAAACACCAATGTATATATTTTCATGGCCATTTAATAATCAAATCAAGTGATATAATGAACGTGAAAAGGAAATATGTACTGAGATAAAACTATTTTTTGATAAATGAATGAAGGAAAAACTGAAAATGAAAAAAGCAGCGAATGACAATTATTATTTAAAGTAATCGGTAATCGAAGACTGTTTTGTTTTGCTTGCAATCAAATCATACTGTACTAAATTGATGGATTCTACTATTTTATCGAGTAAAAATGTATTTCCAAAATTGGGCGATGAAAGGTATTCGTCGATAATTTCTTTTTTGTCTTTCAAAACTTCGATTCCAAATTTTGGCTTCATGATCTTTTATCAAATTGTACTTTTGTTTTAACGTGAGACGTGAACGTTGGATTGGTTTATTATCCCCCTTTTTACGATTCATTTTCAATAGCGACGGAAAAATGTGAGGGTAATGAAGTTCTAATTGTATGGTCAAAGTGTTTTTCGCTCAAGTGCAATTGACGAACTGAACAATCTATGCTCGCACACACAAAGACAGTGCATAATTCAGTTATCGAATCAGCAAAAAACTGAATTTCGATTTCTTAGAAGTTTTGATTACACGATGCTGTCCAAACAATAAAGAAGTCTAAACAATGACTCGAAGTGAGAAAGTAAATGATACATTTTTTGCGATGCCAAATTGCCGCAACAGAAGCGATAAATTTTGCATTTTACGAAATGAAACAGTGATTTCGAAACGATTTTTATAATCATTGGTTGTGAAATTGAAAAAAAATAGTTTCAAATGGAAAAAAGAAGAAAAAGAGACGAAAAAATTTTTGCTTCCAAGAATTTTTTTTCCACTATTCGGAGTTTCAATTTTTCGTTATTGACAGGTCAATTTGTACGGAACAGCTCAACGGTCAAGTTTTTTTCCCAGTATTGACACGAATTCCACTATTAGACTGAGAGACTTGTTAATTCGGACTAATTAAAACAGGCCCGGATCGGAATATCGAGAAATCCGGATAACTGATATCGTCCATTTTTTCATTGGTTAAAGTCTTACAAAAAACAACAAAAGTTTTAGTAAATATGTATGCACATTGTTTATTTATGGCAATGCAAAACAAATAACTTTTCTTTAGAATAAAAATATATAAAAATTCGCAATTCTTATTTTCTGAAGAACTCAGTTATTTTAGTTTGTGTAAAAACACTTTTCGTTTGTCTAATAACGGCTTTTTTCAGCTGTTTCAATGTAAGAATATGCTCTAGTTGAATATCGTTTTCTTCAGCCCATCGCAATCCCACAGAAAAACATTTGATTGCATTGTCATGTTTTATTTTTGATATTGGAGGTAATTCCGCATCGTCGCTGCCACTTGTAACTTCCGCAATCAAATTTTTTCAATGAGTGTATTTTCAGTTTCTACGGCCCACTGAAATATTTTGAGGTCCGTAGATTGTTCTTTGTTTATGACAGTTACCATTGCTGAAATGTCACCACAACATTCTTGAGTTTGCTGCCACTGTTGACGCAATATACTTAGTGGAAGCAGATCTTCCGATTCGTATGCTACGGTATCCAAATCTCCTGAGAACATTTTGTTCCAACCCTTTTCTAAGGAAATCCTCGGAACCTTGCTCCATGAATTGTGCAGCAGGCACACTGCATCTTTGAGGTTTATGCTTTTCAGGCATTTATGAACATCGTCCATTTGACCATCCATTATGGATAAAATGTGAGCTAGAAGGCTCTTTCTGTATTGTAATTTGATCAGCCTAATGGCGTTTTGGTCAATCGGCTGCAGGAACGCAGTGCAATTTGATGGAAGGAATATTGGGAAAATATCACCATTTTCGTCAACTAGATCTTTCTTGCAATGTCATGGAGCGTTGTCAATTAACAACAACGCCTGCTTCGGAAGACTTTCACTTGTTAAAAATGACCTTACGTGCTTCAAAAAAGAGTGTTGGAACCATTCTTCGAAAATTACAGACGTCATCCAAGCATTGGAGCTATAAGTGTAGGCAAAGGCAAATTAGCATTTTTGAATGCCCTGGGGTTCTTAGCTTTTCCGATTACTAAGAGTCGAAGTTTGTGTGTGCCATTTCCATTAGTGCAAGCCAAAAACGTTAGCCTCTCTTTGGTAGTTTTTTCTTCCGGGTGCCAAAGTTTCTTTGGAGTGAACTAACGTTTTATCTGGCAAAATGTTCCAGAACAGTCCTAACTCATCAGCATTATAAATCTGCATAGGAAGTAGACCTTGATTTCAAATTATTTCAGATAATTTTCTAATAAAAGGGATTAGAGCGGATGCATCATTTGATAGCTTCTCTCTACAGATTTTCAGATGTCATAATCCATGCTTTTTTTGAAGTTAAGAAGCCATCCCCTATTCGCTATAAAAGTGTCTTTATTATAATGCTTTTGAAATAACTGTCGGCCTTTCTCTGCCAAAATTTCGCACGACATTGGCACGTGTCTTTTCCTTTGCTGGATAAACCAAGAATATAACTCAGTTTCTATTTCGGGATATTCTGCTTTTTTCAATGTTTTCCGTATTCCTAGTTCTACGTAACATTTTTTAATGAAACTAAAATCAATGTTAAAAAGTTATGAGTTAGATCTAAAGAAACATTTTCCTAACCTTTCAATTTTGGCTCTATTTTGCTTAATATCCGAGATCGTAGCTGCTCCGACGCCGTACTCGCGGGCTAATTGCTTTCCACTTATATTGCGCTTTAGGTTATCTAGGATAGTGGCTTTTTGCTCTATGCGTAAAGTAATATGTTTACGTTTGTTCATTTTATTTTTAGACAAACGGATTAAACCAATAGCCACAAACGGATTAAACCGCACAAACGGATTAAACCAATAGCCACAGATAAATAAACCAAAGACAAAAGAAACAAACGTTACAGTAAAATATGTCAGGCGATGTAACCGTTGGCTTTCCTAGTATTGACCAGAAGTTTTTTTTCGCACTTAACACTGTAGAACTCGCTAATTAGTCTAACGGACTGAGTATTTGTGGCAAATTACGAAGCGTGTAGTAGCATCCGGATTACCAAAATCTCACCATTCGGACTATAAAGTACATAATGGTAGGTGAATGTTAGTTCGGACTACATATATATATCCGTTAGTTCGGACTATATATGTATATATATATATATATATGTATATATATATATATATATATATATAGACAAAAGTGGATACATAGATAATGAGAGTAATTCCTGTTGCAATGAATACCTGAAATACTATTCTTATTAAATTAATTAATTAATAAAACAAATAAAAGCCGTTCCTATGAAAAAATTCCAGGAAAATTCAAAATTCTTCGGAAACAGCATTTATCCAGTTTTTTCCATATTCAATTTCGTTGATTAGAAAATGATTCACCGTTGCGAATATCGTTTGCATGATTTTACGATGACGTAATGACGTTTTCTGTATTTCTATGCTTTTTGTTAGTCGCATTGTAGAAGACCAAAAATAGCTACAGAAGCATTAAACAAAGCTATAAGTGATCGCACCATAAAACGAGCTTTACAGAGAATTGGACTAGTGTTTGCAGTAAAACGAAAAAATCATGCGCCATCCGAAAAGAATGTAAAAGTACGGCTTAAATTTTCTAAGGACCACAGAAAGTGGACCGTTGAAGACTGGAAAAGAGTTTTTTGGTCAGACGAGACCAAAATCCATCGGTTCCAGTCAGATGGCAGGAACTATTACAGGCATCGACCCAATGAGATTATTCAAAGACAATGTCAAACAAACAGTGAAACACGGTGGTCATTTAATGACGTGGGGCTGCTTTACGTGGCGGAACTTTGATCCATTGATTAAAATCGGAATAATGAAAAAGAAAGACTATCTTAGCATCTTACAACATAATTTACTCGATTTCGTTGAAAAATGCGCTTATCCAGAAGACGAAATAGTTTTTCAACAGGATGGAGATTTCAAGCATACTTCCTTAATTGTGAAAAAATGGCTTGCTGAGCAACGATTTAACACTATGCAGTGGCTTGCACAAAGCCCGGATTTAAATCCGATCGAAAATTTGTAGGCGTAAAAAGGATGCATTCACACTATGAACGTGATCCAACTAATATGGCCGAACTTTGGGAAAGAGTACAGAATGAATGGACAAAAATCCCACACCACCAGTCCAGCCAGCCAGTCCAGTTCCATTTGAGTTTTTTAATTTTTTGTAGAATGTCGATTACTTTTGTCCTTTTCCTTATTTTTGAAATTGTCCATCTATCCTTTAGCTTTACGTTTAGCATGCTATGTTCCGTACTGCGTTGGCAGACTCAGTTTCTGGTTGTTTTTGTTCGTAGCTGGTCAAGTATGACACCCGTAAGTTAGACGTGGGAGTCTACATGTGTTGTACAGTTTGCTTTTAATTGACATTGATACTGTATCATTCTTAACAATTTCTTTTAAAGACCAGTATCGTTTCCAAATGCTACTTATTCTTCTCTCATTGTCTTTTGAATATTGGTCTTTTATTGATATAAGTTGTCCTAAATAAACGTATTCATCAACATATTCGATTAACTCCTGTTGCATTTGTCATTACTTTTGCCTTCGTTGGATTCATCGATAGTCCTGCTTTTCTGCTTTCCTTATCTAGTTGCTGTAACATAATTTCACAAATCACAATGTCGTCAGCGAATCTTAGGAGGTATAAGTTTAATCCATTTATATTTATTGCGAAATCTTGCCAGTGTATGTTGCGGAAGATATTTTCTAACACTGCTGTGAAAAGTTTTATGGAAATTGGATCTCCCTGCCTGACGCCTCTCTGAATTTTAAACTCTTCTCCTTGCTGTTCGAGTTGGACCTTTGCTGTGGAGTTGCTATAAATTTCTTTTATAATATTGATATATTTACTTTCTACTCCTTTGTTTTTTAGTGTTTTCCAGATATAATTGTGTTTCAGAAAGTCGAAGGCTTTGTTGTAGTCGATAAATGCCATGTCATAGTGTTGGCCGTATTCGTAAAGTTTTTCTATGATCATTTTGACCACATAAATATGGTCTATGGTAGAATAATCCGGCTTGTTCTCTTGGCTGGTTCTCTGATAGGTTTTTATTTATTCTTATTCTGAATTTTGTCGTCTCCAGGTGCTTTTCCGGTTTTCTGCGTTTTTATAGATCTTATTACTTCTGTTTCTAGAATGCATGGTATTTATTCTTCATGAGTATCCTTTTCTAATTCTGCTACTATTATTTTGTCTGTGTATACTTTTTGTAGAATTCTGTCGCTACTTTAGCTATCGATAATCGTTTTGTTGTGACTGTTTCGTTTTTCTTCGTACTCTTGATTTTTATGTTAGGTATCCGTTGTGTGTATTCTTTTAGTTGTTTTAGCCTCTTTATGACTCCACCTATTTTCTCTATTTGTTGTCTTGATATATTCAGTCTCTATATCTTTCTAGGGTTTTGATGTTTGGATTTTTTAGCTTTTGTGTGTTATATTTTGTCGATTATCTTTTCGTTTTTCTAGCATTATTTTCCTTTCATTCATTAATTGTATCATTTCTTCTAATTTACTTTTCTTTTCATTTTTAATACGCATATTATTCATGTTAATCAGTGTTTTCTCCAGAAAATTATACTTTTCTTGAAGTGTTTCGTATCTCTCCATTTGTTCTAAAGTGTTTCCTAATTCATGTAAGTTATTTTGTGGTATAGGCGTTGTTATTATCTTATGACAAGTTAATGTTTCTTCTAGATTTTATAGTTTATTTACTACATTGACGTCGCTAAAAAGTCGATTTTTTCTTGTTAAAATAAAATCAATTTCATTTCTTTCTTTACCATTAGGAGAGACCCGTGTCCACTTTTTAGTCTTCGATTTTTTGAAGAAGCTATTTATTATTTTTAGGTTGTTTGCAAAAGAAAATTCGACGAGTCTTTGTCCATTCTCGTTTCTTACTACACTGCTGCAATCTCCCAAGATAAATTCATCTTTATTTGCTTCACCTCCAACCTTGGCATTAAAGTCTCTCATCAGGATTACATTTTTATTTATCTTTTGCATTAATCCAGTCAAATCTTTGTAGAATTTATCTTTCGCTATTTTCGTATCCTGACTTGTGGGTGCATGGACCTGAATAATTGACAACGGTTTTTTAAATGTCTATTAAGAATCCTATTCCATATATGTGGGATTGGGAGAGTATGGGTCGCGTATAAAGCGTCGGGCCATGACAATGGTGGTGGCGGGGAGCGGTAAGTTGAAGAAAGCACGATGCTGCTTGTATGCTCTGTTGATTTGATTGAGAAGTCACCGTGAGAACGCAAGGGAGGGACGGAGACGCACCCATGGGAGAGGCCCCAACGGAAAAGGTGGCAGAGTGAAGATAACGTCGAACTGCATCGGATGTACGACTCGTCAGCGCGATTGACGGGCCAACGACGTGAGAGTTAATAAAAAGCCATTTTAATTTGAAATGATCCGCTCAATCTCTAGTCTTTGCTTCCGACCCAAGATATAACACTCCACATATATTCCTTGCTTTTCATCATAGTAGTAAAAAAATGCATTCATTATATTCCCGAATTTCTTCTCCCATTGGTCTTACTTCGCAAAGTCCAATGATATCCCATTTTATAAATTTTATGGCTTTTTTCCAACTCTTCTAATCTGGTGTCTGTCATTAGCGTTCTGACGTTTAACTTAGCAATGTATGTTTTGTTATTTCTTTTCTGTTTTACGGATTTTTTTCCAGGGGGTCGTGGTCTGGCAACCCCACGGTAACCAGCCGGTTTGGGGTTGTTCCGTCTCTGGTTGCTGATATTTAGTTGCTATTTATTGCTTTGGTTCGGTTTTATATTAGAAAATGAGTTAGATTTAGGTCTCATCATGTCGAATGCATTTTTCATGTTATCTTTTGTTGTTGATGTGTTCTTCACCAAGTTTTTGATCTGTGCCTGATCTTATGGTGAAGTTGACTGATCCCTCTTTCTCTTTTCTTTATTTTGATTTCTCTTTAACTATTAATTGATCGTATTTTGTGTATGCACAATTTCCTTTTGCACGTTCTTCTATAAGTTTTGGCTTTAATTTTTTTCGCTTTTCTAGTACTTCTTTCGGAAAATCTTCGGTTTCTCTTTATTTTCAGTACCTCACTATTTTCCAGATGTTTGCAAAAACAATAAGAATAGGTCGTACTTTATTTTCTTTGTTAATGCCGATACGGTGAATCTTTGATACATCACTTTGTTCCAATGTAATTTTTAAATTTTCTTTTAGAATTTCCCGCAGAGGATTTTTCTTTTTCTTCCAAATCAAAGAGCAAAATGTTGTTTTTCTTCTTTTCCTTCTCTAGATATTCTATTTTTTGTTCCAACTTTTCTATTTTATTTTCATAGTTTTATTATCTTCTATTAGCGGTTCTAGTTTTTCATTCATTTTTTGCGCGATTACTACTTATTTGGCTTGCGCTTGACGTTTTCTGACTAACACTCAGCAGTCACTGTCACTCACTAACTTTTCAAATAACCTTAGTTATGACGCTGCAAATTATTATTGTTTCGTTTAAAAGTTTTAATGCTTGTTTTCACTATTTATTTTTGTTCACCACAGTGTTTTGTATCACTAAATATTCTTGTTTACAACGTCAGTTATCACAATAGCATTGAAAAACCAGCGTTTCACAATTATTTTCGGGGGACAGGTTACAAGGTAATGTTTACTGTTTGACAACCACATACAGAAATAAAAGAGAATACATAAGCTGCGTGCAAATTATTTTTATTCTCTAATGAAGAACAAAGTCCCAAATTCGAAAACTTTCTGTTTTGACTTATAACAGTAACAACCACTACCAAAAACGCCAATACAGGAGACGCTTTATAGCAGAGAGATTTCACTGTACAGTTTTTGTGCACTTGATAAAAGCAAGCCTTTCCTGTACATCTGGAATAAGCCTGATTGTGGCAGAGGCTCTGTTGAAATTGGCTCTGCACTATATGCTTTTTTATGTCACCAGTTTCCAGAAGACACTGCAGAGCAAAACTGTAACCTAGTCAGGTTATTCTGTGACAGCTGTGGTGGCCGGAATAAGAACAGTTACATTGTTCACATGTTGATGTTCTGGCTAGTTCACAAACCTCCTCAAAATATTGAAGAGGTTCATCTGACTTTTTCAGTTCGTGGCCATTCATTTACACCTGCAGACCGTGTTTACGGTAGGATAGAAAAAGAATTAATAAAGAAGGCGGTGACGAGAACAAAGGAAGAGTATGCAGAAATATTTGCAAGGCACGGAGAAGTGAAAGTAATTGGGCAGGAATGGAAACTTTTTGATTTGAAGATTTTGATTTCTCTCAAGAAAATTAATCAAATTCAGTCATTGATAAGAATTGAATTGAAGAAAAAAAGTGGTAACTTAGTGAATATTCAAGTAAGAGTGTTGCAGAATAACAGATTCGAGTAGATTTTAACTTTTTCAAATTTGCTTAAAAGAGATAAATGTTTTCCTTTGGAAATGCCAGAAATAGACCAGCGTGAACGTGGACTTTCTGCGGAAAAAAAGAATGTGATTACTCTTTTGGTGAACCATTTTGGAGACGAGTGCCAGATTTACTTTGGTTTGAAACATTGCTACGGAATCAGCTGTTGATTGTGACCATGAAAGACATGCCAAAAGAGATGAAGCTACTACATACTAAGATCATATAATAATTGTTACTTAATAAAAATAGTTCATTCATAATTTTATTTTATTAATTCTACAATATTCTATTTCAAATTATTTGTATATTTTTTGTTCCTCATCAAAAATAGTTTGTGTAAAAGTACAAAATGTTTTTTTTAATCAATTTTTTTACAAATTGATCCAAAACAAAAGTGTCTATTTACTAGGGTCCTCGTCAAAAGTGTTTATTTATAGGTTTATTTTTAATTTTTTGAAATAACAGGCATACATAAAAAAATTGGTTCATCATGATCATCAGGCAACTACTGCTGATACAACTACTGCAGAAAGATTATCCTAATTTTGAACATTTTAAAGGCATAAGTTTTTTTCATTTTCTGTAAAATGTGTTCTAACGTAAATAGACAGTTTCATATATAGCTTCATGATGCAATCAGATCCTAAAAGCTAACGACTCCATGGGAAAAATAAATTTGTAACGCGCGACGGTCATTATGAAATTTTCAAGGATGGCCATTCGGGTTGGCGATCGCTCCAACGATATCTGAAAGAGCCACTTATACCGATGACATATTGATCCGATCAACAACTATAACGGAAAGATAACGAAATCTTGATATAGTGCTGAAAGCCTTGGCGGACAATAGATTTCTCTCAACATTCAGAAGTGTTACTTTTGGCAACCAAAAATAGAATATTTCTGTCAAAAAATTTCATTTGAATGAGTAAGACCTGGAAAAAAATAAAGTAAACACACTTGATATTACTTTTGTAGCGGTAACTGACTGCAATGCCCTAAAATCAACGAAAGAAAAGAAAGACTTTCCACTCAGGATTGCAAGATGGAAGATTTACTTTCAAGATAAAATGTCGAAAAGAAAAATTTATGCAACAGTGCTGTCTTCTAAACACTCTTAATGAAAATTGGCTAAACGTTGAACAAAGGTTGGATGGACAAGTTTCGAAAATCGTCGAAATAATGACAATACTAGCTCTAACTTTGTGAACAAAAGTAACTTACTTTATCGAAAATAAACAGTTATACCGTCTATACCAAAGTATCTTCTATCGCTTATGAGGCGTCATAATAGTTTGACAAAATGCTAGCCAAAATCGGAAAACATTTTCCATCTATAATAAAATATGTGAAACAAATTATTCATTCCTGTAATATATAGAAAGCAGAGTTACAACCAATAGAGAAAGAACCGTGGCCTTTTCATATGATTCACAACGACTGTATGGGTCCATTTAACAATAGCAATGAAGGAGAAAACCGATATATTTTAATCATCATGTTATCACCTTGCCATACGTTACAAGCTACAGAAAAAGTCAGCCTTATAAACACCTTCGTAATGCTATTTGTTGTACCTCGTCGTATCCAAGGGCGGATACAAGGAGGAGGGGGGGGGTCATGGAGGTCATGACCCCCCGGAGCCTATGTAAACTAGTGATTTTTACGATGTTTTTGCAATATTGTCTTCTTTTATTGTGATTTTCGAGGCAGTGACCCCCCTGAGTCAAATGCTGGATCCGCCCTTGGTCGTATCATCAGTGATAAAGAGACGAATTTCATCAGCAAGAAGTTTATTAGCTTTAGCAAATCTTTATCGGAATTGATCACCACACAATTGCCTCTTTAATTAGTAGACAAGCCGAATGTTATGTGGATACTATACCTTATGGCAAATGCGAATGAAAGCCTATAATGGACAACTTACGTGAGCAATAATCAATAGCAAGGTTGGACTATCGTATTTGAAAATAGTATCTGGAGTAGATAGTCGTAGAGTAGATAGTAGTAGAAATTAGTGCTTTGTTATCTCAACTGGATATAAAAACAGAATTTCGATCATGTGGAAGCAATACGAGCCGTGAAAGCAATACGAACAGCACATCCAGGAAAACGCGAAAATAATCAGTTCCCGTTTTGATAAAAAAATAATAGGTGATCAACACCCTTGGTTGGTTGGTTGGTTGGTTGGTTGGTTGGTTGGTTGGTTGTAGTGGCAGCCTCCTTCATCCAAAGATGGATCACTTAGGCCACTATAGGCCCATTGTGATACCACAAAAGATTGAAACGGCACTAGAACCTACAGGATGACGAGAACCATTTAGATTTTCGTATGAAGTTGGCTAATGTTCAAATCAGCTACTTCCGTGAGGCTGTCCAGAAAAGGTGAGCCTAAGGTTTGCATGCGTTTCCTAGATAGTGCTTGGCATTCACACAGAAAGTGTTGGATTGTTTCTTCCTCGTCTTCCGATCTGCAATTTCGGCAGAAATCGTTGAAAGGAATACCCAATCTGCGTGTCTGCCAGTTAGACAATGCCCCGTCAGTACGGATACGGTGGAACTCAAGGTTAAGGAGCCGCTTGGTGCGTTTGGAACAAAGTGCGTGCCAAGTCTGCCTGGTTGTCCAACAGGTTTCTTCAAGTAGCCAGGCCCTATTTACAGCCTCCATGTAATATTGCTTGAATCCTAGCTTTAAGGCTAGAGGTTGGCTGACTTGGGGTGTAAGTGTATACTCTTGGAGCTCAGTGTCAGCTCTTGCTAGGGCATCTGCTTCGCAATTTCCTGGTATATCACTATGTCCCGGTACCCAGCAAAGAATCACTTCACAGTGAAGCGATATCACGTTCAGTTGTAAGCCATTGTTCCCCTGATGCCAGAGACGTAGAATTTTCAACCGAACCACAGAGCACTTGGCCTGCTATCTCGTAAGTAGCTCAGTCGGATGCCAATTTTATAGCATAAACAATGTCTTTGTCGGGGTGGTGCGTAGAGCCCCGGTAATTGCAATAGCTGCAATTCTTCTGACCTTGTGTAGTAGGTTTACATTTGATGACTTCCCCATAGCTGGTCACTAAATAACTGTACCATACCGAAGGATTGGTTTCATTATCGCCGGATAGAACCATGGTAAAATTTTGGGTTTCAATCCCCACCTTTTCCCAATGGCTCTTTTGCAGCAGTAGATTATGCATGCCGCTTTGCGCTCTCTTTCTGCTATGTTCGCCTTCCACGCGAGATTAGAGTCCAGAAGTAGACCTAAATATTTCACCTGATGAGATGGGTTGAGAATGATTTCATCGAGTTTTGGTGGGACAAATCGCAGAATTTTGTACCTCCTTATGAAGATTACAAATTCCGCACTCTTTGCTCCACTTGGTAAGAACACCTAGCGCGAAGTTTAGTTTTTCGGATATGCGCATTCCGCTTTGCGAGCTCTTTCTGCTGTGTTCGCTTTCCACGCGTCCAGAATTAGATCTAAATATTTGACCTGATGAGAAGGATTGAGGCTTGTCTCATCAAGTTTAAGTGGGACAAATTTTGTACCTTCTCGTGAAGAGCATAAATTTCGTTTTCTGCGGATTAATCTTTAAACCAAAGAGTATGGTTCATTTGGTGAGAATAGCTATGGCAAAGTTTAGTCTTTCAGATAGGGTGTTAACAAATTTGCCCGATATTGCTATTGCAACATCATCGGCATAGGCTACGACTTTGCAGCCAGTCGCTTCTATTTTTGACAGGAGTTCTTCTACCATTAAGTTCCATAGAAGGCGTGATAGCACCCCACCTTGTCCCTCTGCAAGTTGTACCTCTTAAGGTGCTGTTTCCTAGTGTGGAGTTCCTGTTCCTGCTGCTTATCAACCGATGAACCCTATCAGGTTGTCATCGACATTGCTTTCCGCGAGTGCTTTCCCAATAGCCTTTTGACTGACTTGTTGAAAGCCCCTTCAATGACAAGAAAAATCGCTTGCGTGTATTCTTTGACGCTTAGCGAATTTTCGATGTATTTGGTGAGGGAGTGAAGAGCTGTTTCAACCGATCTCCCTTTTGTGTATGCGTGGATCTCTATCAGTCGTTCCAGAGTTTTCAGCAGAAAAAAGGCGAGGCTGATAAGTCTATAGTCCTTAGGTGAAGAGTGGGATGTCTTGCCCGCTTTAGGTATGAAGATTACTTTAGCTTCTTTCCATCGCTATGGAATGTAAGCCATCCGTAGGCATGCTTTGAAAATTGCGTTAAGCGATGGCATTGCCGTATTTATTCCCTGCTGGATCTCAACAGGTGAGATGTTGTCCATGCCAGGGGATTTAAAGGGTTGAAATGAGCTGATTGTCCAGCGTAGGAGCCTGTCATTTACAGGCACATTGGTTGACAGGCAGCCCGGGAGCGTATGTAAATCTGTTTTGTCAGCCGCATCCTCACTACCCGGAAAGTGAGTGTCCATTAGAACGGCCAACGTCTCGGAGCTGGATTTAGTCCAGACCCCATTTGAGTTTTTGACAGACTCCAAAAATGAGAGGGAGCGTGTCATGATTTTTTGTAGACTGACATCTTTGGAGTTGGAGTAAACATCTATGTATCTAACTTTTGGGTAGTTAGAATAACTGGATTTATTGTTTAAATCTTTTCCTTTTCTTATCATATATTACAAAGGGATAAAACATACTGAATTGCGTAACACATTAGCTAGACATTTTTCGCATCTGAGATCTCTTTACAGCAGGGAAATCGTTCTACTCGGATTACTATGATATATCAACCCCTTTTAATTTAATTAAACAATCACAAAATCGTCGACAATCCTGGATCGATCTCTTCCTGCTCTACGTTAAGATTTCATTTGTGCGTGGCTTTCACAATTCATGAATTTTGAAAATCTTGATAATGTTGATTCTTAGACCTTGGAAATACTTTTTACCATACGCTATTCACACAGGATTCCGTCACCCCTTTCAAGACTGCACAATTTTTTCCAAAAGTGTTTGAAAGTCATTTTTCGTCTTCTGTCACTGCGATATTTATTACACACAATTAATAAGTTTATTACACATAAGTAAGAAGTATTACCAGCTATTATAACTCTCTGATCCAGAACAAACCACCTGCCTAATCCTAAAATCATAATTGCAAAATAGTTAATTTTGTAGGGACCGGAATAATCAGTTTGACTGTCAAATTGACGAACGTCCGATTGAAATTGAAATTTGAATTATTATTTTTGTAATATTTGTTGTCTAAAGAGTGAGTGTATGCATCGACTTTATGAATAAATTTGATGCAAGTTGATTTGCGTGCTTTTGTAATCGCGTGGATAGCATTGAAACTGATTGTGGTTTATTTAATTGATAAACTATAAGGAATGCTGATACGTGAGGTTATGAAAACACAGAGTTACTTTTGTGTATTCATTTGGCGGTGTAAATGAATTTTCGACATTTTAGAGTTACCCACTACGTGCTACGAATTATAAAATTCGATTTTTTTTGCAAAATATGTAGCGTACTTATGTTATCATACGCCGTTAAAAAGAAAATACGCAAATATTGGAGATAGCGTTAGGGTTAGTCAGACGATATGCTCATTTATCATTTTTATTTAAATTTTAAGTTCCATTTCTTTTTTAAAATGTTATTGCCTTACTATAAACCATATTAAGAAACAAATCTTTCATGCATTCCAGTTTTCAACTAATAAATATTTCTTATTTGTAGGAAAAACATAAAAGATCCATCCCGAAAGATACATGGAACCTGTTGCTAGACTTTGCGTTCCACATTGATGAAAATATGACCAATTATGATTCAGAAGGTGCCTGGCCTGTACTAATTGACGATTTTGTAGAATGGTGTCAAGAAAATTATTTTATACCGAAAACGATTACAAATTCTCCAT
Organism: Oxycera nigricornis; assembly: GCA_963942545.1. NCBI lineage: Eukaryota > Metazoa > Arthropoda > Insecta > Diptera > Stratiomyidae > Oxycera > Oxycera nigricornis. The sequence continues at coordinate 53,053,889 of OZ012663.1, forward strand.
TTCAATCCCCGCATAGTACGAGCATGAACTATGGCTAAGAAATCTAAAATATAAATTTACAAAAAGATCACTAATAAAGCGTATATGTTAAAATGTTTTTATGTTATTGTGCTTGTAGCTAGTTTAATCACGCACTGTGATTTTTACGATTCATAGAATATTTACCAAAATGAAAACAACCATAGTGAAAGCTCATCGGAATTTCCAGGCGATGTACAGCTTGTTCGAAGAGAATAGTTCCTTTATACTGGCCAAGCCTCTTTATCCGAAAGTTGCCTTCAAAGCGGTTTCCAGTAGGCAGTAAGATTTTTGTGATCGATTCGCAATCCTAATTCAGCTTAAAAAAAAAACAATAAATTTTGAATTGGCTACGATTATATTTCCAATGCAAGGTGAGTAACGAAATTTGATATTTTATTGGGTAATCACCATGAGCCAGATATTTCGTCTTTCTTGCATGTTACATTTTTTATCTACAACTGAGAAAATAGGTTCAGAGCCAGTTAAGATGATAGTGTGGAAGAACTACATTTTCAATGACTATGAACGATTTTTTACCTTCACAAATATTAAGGGTCAACCAACCGTTCTTCGGATTCTGATCTATAGAAAACGCTTGGAGAAACATAGTTTGAAGCGCTTATAACGATTGCAAACAGTATAATTCTATAGAAGAGCTAAAAAACTGGTATCAAGATATGGAAAAATATGTTATTCATATGTGTAATCTTCATAAAATAGAATTCCGAGTAAAATATTTGATGAAATAGTCTAACGGTCTAAGGGTGTAAGTGTAAAGTATTAAATAAACAAAAAAATGGTTTCGAACTTATCTTTCCTCCCTCTTTTTAAACTGAGGTCAAATTGTTGACTGACTGTTCCTACTAGTTACTTGTACACATTAAAAAAATGCCTCGGTTTTATTGTTTTGATATTACAATAGACTAGCAATAAATATAAAAAGAAATATCAATATTAAAAAAAGTATGTGAGGTTAGGGTTTAGTCGCGCATTGTATTTATATATAAGGACATATTTTATTTGTTTTTTAAGAAATATACTAGCACCAATGAGATTATATTAACAACAGCCCATGAATTATTTTTTATGAATGACTTCATCTCTGCTGATATAGCACCAAGCCATTTTTCAGAATCAAATACTTTTATGACAGTGCGATTCGCAATATCTGCTAATCCTGTGATTTCTTCATGGTTATTTAAAACAATCATTTGATGTATTGTTGCGTGTTACATACAAGTAATTTTTTCTATCAACCATTTCTATAATCATTAGAGGCAGAAGCAACTTCGTAAGACATTCAGATTAAAAGAGTAATTTTGTTGCCCCTGGCAGTGTGGCGATTTCATCTAAAAACCGCATGGTTTTCCTAAAACACAATATATTCTGTCACAATTATGCATAATTTTCTCTTCAAGTGTAGTACACAATGCCATGTATACTAAACTTTCTATTTGAATTAATAACATAGATTCACAGCCAATAAAACTCTCAAGCCACATAAGGATAGCATTCTTTTGTGACATAGATTTCCGCAAACAATTAGCCTTCGTTGCTAGTGTGCTAGCTAGACTTGTTTGCACTGCTGTGCGATTCGATGTAATTATGAGTACTATATATGTCGTGCGGAGCTACTAGGTTTTTGTAAGGCATATACCTATTGTTTGTAATAAGAATGAGCAAATAGATTTTTTATGAATAGGTCTGAAATTACAGAGTATACAAAACTTAAACAAAGTAATTCGCATAAAAGTAAAATGATGTAGTAAGAAAATTCGAATTCAAAATAGAGTGTTTTCCAGCTTACCACGTAGCTTTCTGCATTTTTGTAATCCATTGGTGCTTGTTACCTGCTTGATTTGTGGAGCCCACCGCTGAGTAATAAAAGGAAAACTGTTGCTTGTTATAGCCCGAACCATTTGCACAACCAGTTACTGAGTTTTTCATTTGTATTAGTCAATGCAATAATTCTCAAATACAATATGGCATTCCGGTTCAACACTGGATACACGCAAAGAGATAGGAGACTTTCATAGTAATTATACAGCCAGGGCCAGGCGGTGGCAACTACAACGAAGACGATGAGAATCACTAAGCAAAGTTTTAAAATTAAAGCTACACATTTATAAAGTCAAAATAAGCAAAAAACAAATTTGAATTCAAGTTTTCCATACTTACAATCTATAATAATGGAAATGTTAGCTATGAAATGAACAAAAGACAAATAATAATAACGATATTAAAGAGGTAAAACCAAAAAGGAGCCGGACGATGAGACAAGAAAATCGTTTGGAAATTGAAAATAATATAATACATTTGTGCATACAGCAGCCTATTGCAATTTCACTAAACACAACTTAAACGGTAACAAATATAAAAACTTAAAATTCCACCAATTCCTCAGTTGAGCTGCAGGATGATTTTATAAATTATGTAGAAAGCAAAAATCTAATCGAATATCAATTTTAATACGGTAGTGTACTGATCTTTTCTAATTTCTTACGACGTTTCAACGGGTATTTTGACGATCATTTATCATAATATTAATGATACCATAAAATACGCTCGAATGAAGGCACGATGCATATCAGATTTCATTGTGTGCCCCAAGCCCTCCTTTGTGTGGGTACATTTCAACAGCAATATAAATTTATGTGTCATTAGCAAAAAAAGACTAAATAATTTGGTTGACAACACAGCATGTATTTAAAGCACTTTAGTTTCAAGTGGACCATGGTTTTTGGGTCAAGAAGGCAATTCCATTTTAGAATAAGAAAATTATTAATGATTTATTGAATAAGCAAAACTGTGGCAAGTAGTAATTGATCTGTGTAGCATATAAAAGGTAGAATCCGACAATGAGGATTCATTTCTTTACTCTCTGGGTAAGGTTGCGGAGTATGCAGCTACGTAACTTCGAAGGTAAAGGGAATCAATTAATTTGAATTGGCAGAAAGGCCGATAATCATGTAGCTGAAGTTGAAATGCCATCCAACAATTTAGCTGGGATCTAACTTCCTGACGTTTTCTTACAGCAAAATATTCAACAATAAATTTCTATTTTCCTTAAACCTGTAGTGTATTATTCATGGTAAACATCCGATACAAACAAAACATTTTTACAACATGGCATTCCTGCAACGCACCGAATATTTACAATTGGACTGGACACCAGAAGAGGCGAGGAAGACGGCTCCTCTACCAAAGCTTCGGCAACCTCGTCCTCCTCCTCGTCCACTACGTCGACATCCACTTTGTCCTCCCTTCGTCCACCTCCTCGTCATCCACCTTGTCCTCTTCGTCCTCCATCTCGGCCCCGGAGTCCACAACCATCATCGGGGGTATTTGATTATTATTAATAATAATCATTCGTTATTAAGAATGTTTGATCGTTTCTGAATAATTATAATTGACTTTATATTTACAATATCAAACTACAACTAATAATATTTGATTGTTATTAACAATATTAAATTATTTATAACAATATCCAATTATTAAGTGCGTTTGCGTCACTATTTCCATTTTCCCAAACCTGACAATATTATAAGTTTGGAATTCTATAAATTAATCTTAATTTTTTTTAAATAACATTTTTTACAACTTTGATCTAAATTTTGCCAAAACGCACAATAATAATAATATTACTATCAAGGTATTTGGGATCTGCACAAATTAATAGTGCGTTTCAGCAGTTTCAAAATTAAGTAATTTTTGTCTTTTTTCAATTTTTGATTCTCAATAAAAAACGGTTTTACCGATTTTGCTGAAAAGTCATTCAGTTTTAAGTTATGTAATTACACGTTAAATGAAACCAGTCCCACGTCAATACGATCTTTGGTTCTTGAGATAATCGAGACGAAAAATAATTCTGAACCCACATACGCACATACGTACATACACACACAGACATCTCTCTAAAAATGATGGATTTGGATTCTAGAGGCCTTAAAACGTGGAGATATGTAAAAATTTTGGATTCGCAAAATCGACCTTATTACAATAACTTCCTACTGGGAAGTTAAAAAGATTTAAAAAACGTGAAAAAATCCATATGTAGAGGATAAAAACGAAGTACTATTAGACTTAAATTAGAGAAATTGGAAAACACAAGAATAACAATAAGAAATCTGCTAGGTGACAAAGTCAACACTGAACATTTTGAATCAAAATCAAAATTTAAAAGCATTTAACTTGAAATCAGAAACATTCTCGAGAAAAAATTACCAAACATGGGAACTTTCGACCTTTAAACGGCAATGGAGGCAATTTCTGATTTCGAAGGAAAACACAAGGAACCAACCTCTTTTTTGAAAATTATTGAATTTATTCCTAAATAGTTGGATGTTAATGCCAAGTCAGAATTGATCGATTTCGTATATAGTGTCAAACTGTCGGATACAGTTAGGATGGTACTTGGTACGCAAATATCTACAACATTTGAAATATAAGACATTCTTTCACTACCAAATTCAAAAGTGCGCACACAATTGCAAGTAAACAGACTACACTCAATAATATATTGCAAAGTCAAACATCCGCTATACAATTTCGTAATAAAATATTAAATTTAACCAACGAATTAAATCAATTACAGCTGGATGATTTGGGTTCTGCAGTACCTAACGAACAAAAAAAACACTAAGCTCAACGAAAACCATGTATTGAATATTATTCTCAATGGTTTGAGCGAATAATGTCGTAACACTATTTTTTCAGCAAAACCTAAAGATATCACAAAGGCAACTAACCTAACAATCAAATTAGAAAAAAATGATCATGAATAATCAAAAAATGTAATGTACGTTAACAACAGAACTCATACAAAATGTAATAACATTAATAGAGACAGTAAATATAGAAATAACTATCATTATAACAGCAATTATTGTTATATTAATAAAAATTTCAGTAGAGATCGATACAGTAAAGATAACGGAAAAGATAATCATAACAACAACGTTTGCAATAAAATCCACGGTAGTACTAGGAACTACGGTAATAGAAATAATTTTTCTAACAACAACAATAAACGTAACAATTACAACAATCTCAACACATTAATGTAACACACGTCAGCTTTGAAATTCTGATTTATGGGTTAGGTAGAGGTACAAGTAGTTGTACCTTACATTGTTTTTCTGGTCTTATAATTGCGTTTCTTGTGAATGGACGATTTGCCCGTTATAGCATTAGGCAGACAGTTGAGGACGCAGATTTAGTTATCCTTAATTCAGATCATAAATCCGCTTCACTATTTGATTCTGTAATAATTGACGCTGAAGGCATAAACATCCCTGTTTTACTTTCTGTGCTAGGGTGAATTTTTCCCCTTTGTCTTTTAAAAACCACGAAAGGAAAATCATCGCACAAAATATATAGCTTAGCGCACACAGATGTTGCTGAAAAACTGTATTTTTTTCTTCATGCTTTTTCGGGCTGCGATACTACCTCTGCTTCTTATAGTATAAAAAATAAAACATTTGACTACATTAGAAAAGAACCCAGACCTTGCTTCTAGAAATATTTCAGCTAAAAAATTTAAACACAGCAGTATTTATGATTATTGGTGAGCGTTTTTTATTGTTCTCTACGAAGTTGATAAATTTGATGGATCTATTGATGCACTTTACTGCAAATTATTCACAATATCAATAACAAAGAATAAATCAAATTTCTCTTCGATTCCAGCTCGATTGCATATGTTACTATTCGGTTATACCATCAAATTCGAACGTGGTTTAAAAGGTTCAATAATACATGTTTCTAAGGTTGGAAAATTATTTCATGAATGTTTATATCTGTGCAAAGTAATCAACTACTAGGTCCTTCCGAGCTGCTAAAATTAATATTTTGCTGATGCCTACCAAAATGTGACTCAGCCTGCGGATGTCAAACAGCAGGACTTAATTTCTCAGCATTTTGTTTGCATTATTGTGGTAAAACTTGCTCGAATAAAGACATTACTATCCATATATTCGAAAAAAAAAAATTTGGATAGTGATTATCAAACACTAAATGCTGTTAGTTTATAACCAGACAATTCCTGATCAAAATGACGAGATATATGTTAATGATCCCCCATTAAACGACAAAAGCTTCAATAATGCGCTTACGATCGGTTGGGATAAAGCTTATTGGGGAAGCCACGTGTCAAAAAATGCACCTCTAAACCGTACCTGATGAATGTTGTCGAAAATAGCTAAAATAATGAAATTATTTTGAAATAAGCTCTGCATGCTTTTCGCGGTAAAAGGGAAAACAAAAAAAATGTGGCTCTTGTGGTTGTTTTTTATTATTGGCACCACATAAAAGTAAGTAGTTTCTGCAAATTCAATTCTTCAATTCTGCTATCCATCTATGTATCTATATGTATATATATATATATATATATATATATATATATATATATATATATATATATATATATGTTAGATACTGTCAAATTTGCTTCTGTTATATGAGAGTAGTAAGCCTTGAGAATTTGTACGGGCGAAACGTTGTATTGTTTTTTCTTTCTCGAACAGTCTAAATTCAAGGTATATGGACTAGAGGTAAGATCTTCCGCGTTTTCAAACTCGTCCGGGCTGCGCATGTACGCAACTGTTGACGAAAAATTCCCAGTGCAAATTTTCATTTCGCTTCGATGAGATTGAAATTCTATTCCACTAGGAAAGTTGATGGATATGTTATTTGCGCAAGTAAATTTTATATGAAAAGTAACGAAATTGGTGCATGATGAATAAACAAATGCCAACGATGGATTTGATGTACTTACATATATGATTAAGCATCTTCATAATAACGATGTGCGTATGAACGGATACGTTAGGTTTCTGGGGAAATTATGGGATAGATTTTGAACACCGCACGGTATATAGAAATGAATCCTGGAGAAATGTGACAAACGAAATGCATACCAATAATTAAGAAAAGCGAATTTTAGTTAACAGTTTTATTTTGTTCACGTTTTCTTAATCTAACATTGTCTAATAATTGTTTATTTAATATTCTTATTTTGAAATACATCTTACACGTAAAAAATAAATGCTTCACTACAACTGGTAATTCAGTGCAGGCAGCAAGGTCGATCAAAGACTGAATGAATTGTGGCCCCACTTGCAACGAGTCTGAGTTGAAAATGTTAAAAACATCATTCAATTCGTTGAGTTTTGCAACAAACGCGGAAGTTGGCCTTCGAAGCCCCCCCTCCGTGATCTGATCCGTCCAGGTGATGCTGGAAGATGGTTCTGGATCGGTGTACATGCTCACCACATCTGGGTGGCTCTGTGCAAAGCAATGAAGGATGTAGCCGGCAAGATATTCTAGAGCATCGTACTCCAAATCCGATTTTTCACTCCGTCATTTTCGGCTCTGCCACACATTTGCAACCATATTTTTTGCAGGGATACGTCCCTTGGGAAACGGAAATATTTTACATGTTCCCCTTCATTGGGGTTTTTATTCCGTCGCAATCTTTTATCGTTATTGCTTTTACATCCCATCACGGCACAATTCACCATTTTCACTTGTTTCGCGTTTGTCTAATAATTTCGAATTGTAAACTGCACGCGACGGTCCCACAGCAAACAATACCTGCTATGCAATAACATGTTCGTGATGAACCATTTCGCACTTCTTTTATTTCTTCATTTGCACACAATGCTTCTACTGCATGGTAACACCAATGCGTAAATTTCATGTTTTATTCCCACTACCAGAAGCCGCAGCCCTAATTTTCATAAAATTTAAGCGACGATTCGTCAACAGTTTCGTCATGATTAGAGCGAGATAGGACGAAAGCATGCACATGGGCTTACCTTCTAGTCCATATACCTTGGTCTGAAATGAACCTTAACAGGTTATGGGCCCAGATACGTGAAAGTCCAGTCGTGTAGAAGCCCAGACGCGATAAAGTTTACAATCGCAGTGAAAAGGATTGAAAAATTTCAAAATGACGTCGTCAACTCTTAATATAAAATCGCTGACAAAAGACAACTATGATAGTTGGTCAGTACAAATGGAAGCTGTGGCTGTAAAAAATGGTACTTGGAAGCATGTGTGCGGCAAGATACCGAGGCCGAAGCTGATAGCGGAAGAAGAACAATCCAGGGTAGTGCAAGAAAAATGGGATGACGAGGACGCCAAAGCAAGGGCTGATTTGATAATTGCTATTGACCCGAGCTTGTTACGATTGGTCAGAGGGTTGAGCACAGCAGCAGAAGTATGGTGCAGATTAAAATCAGGATTTGCATCAACGGGGCCTGTCAAGAAGGCGAGCTTGCTGAAGCGCATATCAACGTTCAAGATGGCCGAGGGCGAGGATCTCCGAACGCAGCTAATGGATTTCTTCGACGTCACAGCGCAATTGGAAACGATGGGTATTCCCATAAACCCAGAATTATTGTCATATATGCTGCTGAACAGCTTACCACCGAGCTTCAATGTGCTAAAATGCTCGATGGAGTCGCGAGATACAGTGCCGAGTGCTGAAATAATTCGACAGAAAGTTCTGGAAGAATTCGACTCGAGGAAACAACAGGAAAGCGACGAAGCAGCAGAAGCGATGTGGGTGCAGAGAGGCAGGGGAAAGTCCCAAAATGGCCGAAGCTGGAAGAAAAATGGAAATTTCCGCCAAATGACAGAGAATAAAGCGAAGGAAAATAAAAAATTTCAATACAAGTGCTTTAAGTGTCATGGTGTCTGTCATAAGGCTGCTGAATGTCCCGGAAAAGGTTCGCAAGACAGTTCAAGGGGTGAATCGTCGTCAAAAGCCGAGGTAGTTGGAACCGCGTTTTTAGGTGTAACGCGCGAAGAGTTGCTAGGTGCAAAAGACAGTGCTTGGGTAAGACGCTGGTGTTTGGATAGCGGCTGTACATCGCATATGTGTAACGATGAAGACATCCTTCAAAAACGTACGAGTACGAGAAAGGAGAAATTGTTGTTAGCCAGTGATATCCAAATTGACATTAACGCACGGGGAACGGCAAGTGTAGTGACAACGGACGGTGAACAGAAAGAGTCCGTGAAACTCAATGATGTGTTGCTAGTCAAAGAACTACGTACAAATCTACTGTCAGTGGCAAAAATCACAGACCATGGACACACTGTTCTATTTGACAAAGATAGAGCAACAGTGCGTGGAAAGGACGGGAAAACAAAACTCGTTGCTGAGCGCAAAGGAAACCTCTACTATTTCTGTGAGAAACAAGAGCAAGTGAACCTTGTGAACAATAATAGTGCTGTGGCTGTAGATGTGTGGCATCGAAGACTTGGTCATTTGAATGTCCGAGATGTTATTAAACTATCGAAGAATGGACTAGCTACTGGAATAAACATTGCGAGTGAGAGACTATCACAGCCGTGTAACGTATGCATGCGCGGAAAATTGACAGCGTTACCGTTTCCAAAAAGGTCACAGAGAAGTTCAGATGTGTTGAATATAGTGCACTCTGATGTGTGGGGACCTGCAAGGACAGAGTCATTTGAGCGCTCAAAATACTTTGTCACATTTATTGACGACCATAGTCGATGGTGTGAGGTCATGTTCCTGAGAAATAAAAGTGACGTGTTTCAAGCATTCAAGGAATATAAAGCGCGAGTGGAAAATCAGACTGGTAAACGAATAAAATGCCTAATGACGGACAATGGACGAGTGTATCGGAATCGCGAGTTCGACGAATTTCTGAAAAAGAGCGGCATCTCTAGACGGTTGACAGTGGCTCACACACCACAACAAAACGGTGTTGCCGAGCGTATGAACCGAACTCTCGTGGAAATGGCAAGGTGTTTACTAGTGCAAACAGGACTGAAGAATGCCTTCTGGGCTGAAGCGCTTGCCGCATCAAAATATTTACGAAACAGGTGTCCGACAGCGAGTTTGGGAGGTCATACTCCGTATGAGTATTGGTGTAAGTGTATACCGGACCTGAGCAATCTTAGAGCGTACGGAGCAAAAGCGTACGTACTGCAGAAGGAGCCTGGAAGGGGTAAATTTCAACCCAAGGCGAAAGAAGGCGTCCTGGTGGGGTACTCTGAAGAATCCAAGGTGTATCGAGTGTATGTTCCTGAAGACAACAAAGTTGTGATAACCAGGGACGTAAGATTCGTTGAAGAAGGGGTGACGGAAGAGTTGACCGAGAGAGATGTCAACGAGTCAACTGAGAGGTTTGACGAAGACAAAGAGAGCGGAGTTGAGATTGAAATAAAATCCAACGAAACCAGTGAGCTACATGCGAGGGAAGACAGTGCGTCAGTGCCGCAGATAGTTGTAGACTCACAAGTAAGATCATCAGTAACGTCAACTGCAGCTCGAGGAGTGGGCAGGCCAAGACTAATGCGCTTAGGTAGTAGAGGAAGACCGAGAAAAGTATATCAAACGAGATCGGTTTCAACAGAATCAAAAGCGCGCGACGAAGAGCCTGATGATGAAGTAGAAAGCGAAGATGAGTCCGAAGATGAAGTATTCACAGATGCTGCAGACAATGATGTTCAAGCGATAGAGATGGCTAACCTAGCTGATCTGTCGGTAAAGAGCGCGATGAGTAGCCACGAATCTAAAGAGTGGTTAGAGGCAATCGCCGAAGAAGTAAAAGCACTGATCAAGCACGATACATGGACACTGGTAAAGCGACCCAAGGACAGAAAGGTAATTACATGTAGAATCGTTCTACGAAATAAAACGAAGCGAGATGGGAGCTTAGAGCGCAGAAAAGCAAGAGTTGTCGCACGTGGATTCACACAGCGTGAGGGGATTGACTTTGCTGAAACGTTCGCGCCTGTAGCTCGCTTAGATTCAGTGAGACTACTGATGGCTTTGGCAGCAAGAGATAATCTTGAAGTCTTTCAACTGGACGTGGTTGCTGCGTACCTGAACGGGGAGCTGGACGAGGAAATCTTCATGGAGACACCAGAGTACATCGAGGAAGCATTAGAGGAAATAGTGCGAAAAGATGGTGCAAGCGAAGTTGGTTTCAAAGCACGTAAAATGATTCGTGAATTACGAGAAGGTGCAAAAGTGTGTCGGTTGAACAAAGCGCTGTACGGCTTACGTCAAGCCGGTCGCCAGTGGAATAAAAAGCTGGACAAAGTGCTTAGAAATTTAAATTTAAAGTCAACGGCGAGCGACACGTGCTTGTATTATAACACGACTGAGAAAGAGCGTACCTTTGTAGTTGTGTATGTTGACGATATTTTGTACGCGTCAAACAACGAAAGAAAATTGCAAGAGATTCGATCGGGACTGAAAAAAAGTGTTCGATGTTAAAGATTTGGGTCTTGCAAGTTGTTGTCTCGGCATTGAAATAAAGCAGGAAGCCGGTGAAATTAAACTGAGTCAGGCGGGGTATGTAAGAGATTTGCTGAAAAGGTTTGGGATTGATGAATCGAAACCCGTGAATACACCGAGCGAGCCGCGAGAAAATCTGCCGATTGGAGTGCCGCGAAAAAGTGAGAACCAAAAAGAAATGCCATATAGACAGCTAATCGGTTCGTTGATGTACTTGGCCGTCGCTACAAGACCAGACATCGCATTCACTGTGAACAGATTAACGCAATTTAATGTGAAGTATGGTGAAGAACATTGGGCAGCAGCGAAACGTGTGCTGCTTGTGTACAAAAGAAATAAACTTGGAATAGTTGGTTACTCAGACGCGGATCACGCAGCAGATGTAAGGGACAGAATATCGTATACGGGATATTTGTTTGTATTAAGTGGTGCGGCAATTACCTGGTGGTCATTTAAGCAAAAGACTTTCGCGATTTCAACAACAGAAGCCGAGTATGTAGCGCTGTCAGAGGCATCCCGAGAAGCGGTGTATTTAAGAAATTTAATGCTCGATATGAAAATGTCAGAGTTGTCTTGTGTAACGATTGGGACTGATAATCGTGGAGCTAAAGCAATTGCTGAGAACGCGGTGTATCATACAAGAACGAAACACATTGCAACGAGATATCATTATGTTCGTCAAGCGCTTCGAGAAAATAAACTAAACTTGGTATACACACCAACTGAGGAAATGCCGGCTGACATGCTCACGAAACCGTTGCCGGGGCCTGCGCATTTCAAACACATGTCAAGCATGGGAATGAGTGTTTAATGAAAATACAAGAACGTCAAATTTGAAGAAGGCGTGTTAGAAACAGTCAAATTTGCTTTTGTTATATGAGAGTAGTAAGCCTTGAGAATTTGTACGGGCGATACGTTGTATTGTTTTTTTTTCTCGAACAGTCTGAATTGATATATATATATATATATATATATATATATATATATGTATATGTAAGGAAAGTATGAATTTACTTTTTGAATTCGGCGCGACTGGATCGGCAATGTAGATCTTTCAATTAAGATGGGTAGCACCGGTTGGAGTCACGCGTGGATCGCTTCGCGAAGCAAGTGACAGTGACAATGTGGGGTCGGTATCACGAAGAGTGAATATTGGTTTAGAATTTTGTTTCTTTTGGATTTATAGGGAGAAACGATTCAAGCTTTATTCACCTTTAAAAAAGTGAAAACAGAAAAAATATAACCTCACATCATAAAACAAAATTCACGTTAAAATTCACAATGGACAAGCTACTGTTCTCATTTAAAGTACTTGGTGCTGCAGATAGCAAGACGAATGCGCTGTGCATGGCCTCGATTGGCACACCGGACAGACACAAGTATATTGTGCCGAATGAATATTTGGATGCACGCAGTCACGAAGCGCTCAAAAAGACTACAACATTCAATAAATTAAAAAAGACTGCTCTATCATAATCTCGATAATTTCCATCCTTCTTTTTTCAGTTCATATGGTAATACCGATGTATCTTCACCTATGAATAAATATTTTGGGCTGAACCCTGTTACTGTATGCTCGTTTTTTTTTGTATTTATTGACACAGTTATGTGCTATGGTTGTCCATGCCATTTTTTGGTTTTTTCTTCGTTTATTTTACACCTCATCTTATTGACCAAAGTTTGATTGAGTTTCCCATTTAACCCAGTCGAGAATGGTGAATTAACCGCCTTAAAGATCATTGTGATATTTTGATTTTCTGGGAACTTTTTGAAGTCTTTTGAATTTATGCATGGGAATTGGTCTGTTAAATGTTTTTCGATATTATGATCTTTCAGAACATTTTCTGTCAATTTAATGAAGTCTCCCGTGCTTTGTGTTTTGGCTGTTAATATGTATGCGAATCTAGTAAAATGATCTACTAGAAGATGCAAGTATTTTTTAGTGAATCGTGAACCGCCGAATCCACCAATTGTATCTATGAAAACAATTTGAAACGGTTTTGTTGCTGGACCGAGATGTGACATCAGACCAATTTTAATATGTTTTTTCGTTTTGTTCTGTATGGAAGTTTCGCAATTTTTACAAGCTTTCTGAATATTTTTCGATATGTTTTTTGCGGTATAGTAAGGCAGTATTTTGCTCTGCATTTGTCTTATCCCTATGTGACAAAATTTTCTATGGATATTCTCGATTAATTTCTGACAAAACTCTTCTGACAAAACGATTTTTCTTCTTCTTTCTTTTCTTTCTTTTCTATAATATAGATCATTCTCGAATATTAAATTGTTTTTGTTATTTTCTAAATTCTTGTTATATTTTTGGTCTTGTATGATGTCGTCTAGGTGTATTAGATTAACTGTTTTTAATATTTTTTCTTCGCTTTCTTGAGGCTCTGGTACTGCCTTCTGCTTAAACAATATGCTTCCAGGTTCTCTTTTCCCGGACGGTATGTTTCAATTTTTTTAATTTTTTTTTTATTATTTCAATTTTTATTGTGATAAATAATAAGTAAGCTCCCCTAATTCCTCGTCTGTTCTGGCTTTAATATTCATTCTCTCTAGCGGCTTATGATCGGAGATTACTTTGAAGCGTTTTCCCATGAGGAAGTGTTGCCGATACTTCACTGCTTCTTTTATTGCTAGGCATTCGAGGTAAATAACTTTTTTTCTTTTTTGGGATTCATTCAGTTTCTTTGAAAAGTATGCTATTGGTTGTTCTATTTTTTGTGTCTTTATTCAGTTGCGGTTGTTTCATTACAGCTACTACACCTTTTAAGCTTGCGTCTGTATAAATATGTACTGGTAGTTCAGGATTAAAAACTGCTAGTACTGGCTGCTGGCAAAGGAAATTCTTCATGTGATCGAAGGCTTTTTGACATTCTGTTGATCAAGTGAATTGTTGACCTTTTCTTAAGAAACTATGTAGTGGTTCCAGAATAATGGAAATCTTCGGTACATATTTATTATAAAAATTGATCTTCCCTAAAAATTGCCGGACATTTTTCTGATTATTTGGAACCGGAAAATTTTGTATTGAGATTAGGTTATCATTTAGTGGTGAAATTGATATATACCCTATTTTATGTCCTAAATATTGTATGAATTCCAACGCAAATGTACATTTAGATAATTTCAATCGAAATCCTTCATTTATTATTGCTTCTAGTGATCGCGATAGATGATCAATATGTTCTTCGAAGGTTTTTGAAAACATCAGTATGTCGTCTATATAGTTGACTGTAAAATCTGATAATTTATGTTTTCTCTTTATGTTGCTCAATATTCTTTGAAATATTGCTGGTGCTGTTTTTAGTCCAAATGGCAAACAAGTCCACTGAAAGTGGCCTTCCTGGGCTACAAATGCCGTTTTGCTTCTATCTTCTATTCTGAGAGGAATGGACCAAAACGCTGAATTTATATCAAGTTTTGAAAAATATTTGCAATTTCTTGTTTTTGTTACTAGGTCTTCGATCAATGGAAAGGGTTGTGATTGAGGAACCATTATCTTATTCAAGTCCCTGAAATCTACACATAATTTCGATTTTTTGTTTTCATTCTTCTTAAAGGCTAAGGTTACTGGAGTCGCAAAAAGGCTGTATGATTCTTCGATTAGTTTTCTTTGTAATAGTTTAGAAACTTGTTCCTCTATTTCCTTTTTATCGTCTTTTGTGCATTTATAGGGTCTTTTGCTGCAATATTTATCTACCACGAGATCTATTCTGGCTTCGTAATCTTTTGCCCTTCCTATATCATATTTGTCTTTTGCGAATATATTTTTACATTCCTCCACAAGTTTTTCTATTATTTTTTCTTCATAAGAACTTAAGTAATTTGTTAAGATTTCAAAATTTCCTTGATCTATATGTTTGTTGAAGTTTATTTCATATCTTTCTTGGTGAGATTACCTGTTTTATGTTCTATTTCTAGTTTTTCATTTTGTGTCAGTTTAAATCTTTTATGCAATCCAGCCCTATTTGGAAGTCGTGTTTGAAATTTTCATTATTGACAATGAATACATCTATATTTTCTTCTGTATTGAATATTTTCACTTTTAATGTTACCATACCATCAGACTTGTGTAACCCTTGAGCCGGGTCTCCTGCGCGTGTTTTGTTTTACACAATACATAAAACATCTACACAGAACATTGTTCCCTTCATTTTTCGATACACATTTTTGATGGTATCAACAGTGTTTTTGCTTTCCATGTCCGATGGAAAACATCTACACATTTGTCCCCCCGCGGGTTAAGAGGGGGACGGTATAATCATTTCTCGACAACTCCCGTGGGCCACGCATGTGTTTTTGTGTTGAGTTGCAGATAAAAATGGACTCAAGTAGTAATTTGCAATTGATAGCTTTTATTAGAGAAAGGCCCGCAACCTGGGATTCTCAATCATCGGCCTATAAAATAAAAAAAGAAGGAATGGCGCCGTGGAAGAAATTGCACTGATGATGGGTGTTACAGCGAAAGAAATAACCAAAAATGGACTGTTTTAAGAAATCCTATACGAATCGATCCTCTATCTTTACCTCCATATAAATATTAAAATTTCGAGACAGTAAGTAGGGCCTTACACGCACTTTAAGCCGGAAACACATTATTAAAACGCGACGCGACGCGACCCGATGAAACGCGATGCGTGTTGAGTCGAATCAAATGTATTGGTTTCTATATACCAGAATCACACTATGAACATCCGACGCGACGCCATGCACGCACACGCCAACCGATCCAGACGTGCCAGGTCCGCGTGTTGTCCATGGTGGGGGTAAACACGCCATCCGACGCGGCGCGCGCGGTATGTTTCTAGACAACACCCAACGTCACGCGTCAGTCGTTCGAGAACTATCACAGAGCATGTATGCATTCTTTGACCCCATCCCTATTCTTCAAATTGTGAAACGGAATTTATGCCAATTTCATAGTACTTTTTGCATTTATTTAGCGAAATGATCGACAAATTCGTGTATTTCTTCAAATTGTGTTTCAGTAACCCGAAAATACATATGAAATCTTTCATTATCTTGAAGTAAGTCTGGATACAGAGTATGATATTCACCACACATACTTCTTTTTGATTTATTTCATGTACCCAGTAGCGCCTAGTTATTCTCTTTTTCTTGAGTCGTTTAAGTATCTTATATGTACCCAAAACTTGCATCAGATCTTCTTCAAAGTCGTCATCTGACTCGTTATTTATTAAATCCATAGTACATGACCATACACTTCCACTGCTGTTAGCTAACTGTATTCAGAAATTGCTAGTATGTCGTGGCGTCGCGTGTTGGTAATGTGCACGGTGCATATCGGGTGTCGACACGTTGCGTCGCGTCGCGTTTTAATAATGTGTTTCGGGCTTTAGGCTTTCTTCTCTTAGGAATCAAGCCGATCACAGCTAACACTGATAGTACGTCGTCTTCGTCCGAATACATTTCCACGATGATTTGTTTTAGAAAACAATATGGCACTTCGCACACTTGATCCGCTCAGGTCCGCTCAGCTCCGACAGATTTTCAATATGTTTCTACGCTCAGTTCATAAGATATCGCCAGTTTTCGACAAGCAATCCTCCAAATAAAACTTTACATGGAATAAAAGCAAACAATTGAGCTGTTGCTCATTTAATTTCATTCCGCCATCCGCACAAAATCGATTTTTATCCGAAAAGTGCTGAAGCGGTCTGAGCGGAAGCATCGGACCTGAGCTGAGCGGATCAAGTGTGTGGGCCTACACCCGATTGCATAGCTTTCGATCTTTTCTGTAGGCCTGAGCGGAGCTGAGCTGAGCGGATCAAGTGTGGGAAGTGCCTAT
>OZ012663.1:53071211-53119176 GCA_963942545.1 Oxycera nigricornis
CAACTGAATCTCTATCCCGGCTTTGTTGGCTTTCAGTTGTTGATACTTTTTCCTTATCGTATTGGTTGTCTTTACAATATCACTGAGTAACTGTTTATCATACATTGTCCTTTTCATTGTTTATGGGGGGCAACAGCAGCAGCAATTTGTCTTCAAGTTTCGAAAGGTCTCTAAAATATTTCGAAATATTCTTTCAATAGGTTCTAATTTGATTTTGAAATGATATTTGCTGCACCTAAATCTATTTGTTCCTTTTTCGAATTGTTTGGAACTATGTATCTTCACCGCTGCACCACTCAAACCGTATTGAACTGTTATCAAACTGTATTGAACAGCTATCGAGCTGCATCAAACCGATCCTTTGAACTGCAACTGAACTGATATGAGCTGTTAATGTGGACCTTTGAACTGCTATTGAACTGCTTTGAACTGTTAAACTGGTCCTGTTAACAGCTATTGAACTGCTTTCAACTGTTGAACTGCTTTCAACTGTTGAACTGATGCTTTTAACAGATCTAATCTATTTATGAACTGCTTCGATGCTGTGATTTTGCTTTTATAGTATTATGAATATATCGAATCCCTTTCGATGCAGCAAATATCATTTCAAAAGCAAAGTAGAACCTATTGAAAGAAAGATCGAAATATTTTAGAAGGAAGATAGTGAAGAAGATGATAGTTTCAAAACTCCTCCTCCAGCAAAGCTTGAGCGAAAACTTAACCGCACCAGCACTTCATCTAATTCTTCTACAAAAGCTATTCGTAAATATGTAACGTCTCCGGAAGGAGAAAAACATCTTGAAGAGTACATGAAGCAAAACCATTTTTCGGATATTGCTAAACAATATCTAGATATTTATGTAAATCAACCGACTATAATTGATAGTATTTATGGTGTATATAAGGATGACGATGCTGAGGATAATTGGAAGATAGGAAATTCGAATTTCGTAATCGATGGCAAACAAATAGTTGTAGATGAGAATTCTTATATGGGAACTCAAGGCTTATTTGAACTGCTTTTTATGAAGAACCCAGATCAAACATTATATACCAATGAAGATTTAGAGAATTATAAAAATATTCTTCTGCATAGTAATGCTCACAGGCGATCTTATGACAGCAGTAGTCAAGTTAATGGAAATCGAGGCTTTAAGTATACACAAATAATTTCTAAGCTGTTGAATAGCAAAGAAGGAAGGGGGTTAAAACGAATGGTCAACATTAAATACAACAACTACAGCTTAATGCAAACACCCAACAAACAGAAAGACTATATAAATTGGGATGATCCGAATGAATTAGTAAGTCGATTGCAGTTACTCATTGCATCGCAACAAACAGATCACAATAATCAAAACAACGAAATAATATCAATTATTGAAGAATTAAAAAAATCACAATTAATAGAATAAATGCGATAACTATCATCAGCCAATAATAAAGGATATCGCTATTTGCTTGCAAGCATGTTTCCGCCAAAGACAACAGCATTTTGTCTATTACTCCACGATAGAATTGTAGAATACAATCCGTTGACTAGCGAAGTTAGGAAATTGTTGTAGATCGGTTAAAATAAGAAAAAATGTGTTGTGTGTGAAAAAGCAAAATAAAGTATATTTTTTTTTTATATCAATAAAATTATCGATTTATTATTTTATGCTATTGTAAGTTGAGATTCGTGTTTCTTGGGGCAGCTGCAGCATTTGTTCTATTTTTTGATATTCTGAAAGCATACAAGCCGCATTCTGATTTCCATCCACAACAACAACGGGTATGCTGTTTGTTTGGGGCTTATTTTCGATTAACCAGTTCTCGTGGTGTTTGTGTAGGCTTTGTAAATACTCCATTGACACAAATTCTTCTTCGGCGCGGGCTCGTTTTCTTATTCGCTCATATGCTACCTCCGGAGATGTTTGAATATAAACTATAAAGACGCTTGTTTGGTGTGTTTTTAAAATATTTTCATCTGTAGCTCACCAATAAGATTGGCGTTAATCTTAAAGTTTTGTTCCATCAGATTATGGGTTTCTAATAGAACGCATCGCATTTCGTCATCTATTCGTCCAGCCTCATATAGACATTCTATGAAGCAATATCTAAAAAAAAACTAAAAAATGTTGGAGCCAGAAATCATTAACGCACCTTGAGCTGTACAAAGAGCGCTCCATTAGTTTAAACTTCTTGTCTGTTGATCGCATATGCATTTCAAACATGGTTAAAGTAATATAATTCTGTGTAGGTATTACCCATCGTTCTGGGTCCTTATAAAACAAATCCTAAAATGTTTCATATAAACGTTTGGGTTTAATATGAGAATATGATGCTACACACCAATAGGTTGTATCCCCCCACATTTTGCCATTTTTTAAGTGGTTCATACATCAAGCATACATCATCAAATTTGTTGAAATGATTTAGAAGTGTGGATTTTCCACATCCAATATTTCCTTCAACTAAAACAACGAACGGTTCGTGTTTTTGCCCATTATCTTTGAGGAAAAAAAAACGCCTTTTTTTATAAAATACAATGCTGTTATTATTTTCATATCAAATTTCACAATGTCCCCAAGCATATGTGCTAACTTTATCCTCCCTAATTAGTCTCTTATTGTCTAAGCTGCTTAAAGCTATCTTATTAATACACTCCGTATATATGTTATGAAGTTTTGATCTAAATACATACATATCTCCTCTATAAATTTTATTCCTATACAAACACTCTCTATAATTATCTATACTCAATCTATCCACTGCAGTTTTCTTAACGCCTTTTGCCTTTTTTATTGTTTTTTCCTGATCAATACTTAATGAATACATTTTTGCTCTTAGCCCTATAAATTCGTTTATTATTTTTCCGTGCGTTTCGTCTTTCATTAAACCTAAAATTTTACAATTTTTCAATGGAATATGATAGGGATTATCTTTAGAATATTCTGAAGTATCAAAGTAGTTGTCAATATCGTTTAAAATGTCTCTATAAAAATCTTCTGTTTTAATTGTATAAATGAATGAATCTGTGTCCATATAATTTAGAAGAACATTTTCGCGATATTTTGGTTTCATATAAGTATAGTGAAAATCGTACATTTTTAGCTTTGAAATATCAAGAACGGTAAACCCCAAATAAATTGGTTTATCATAGCACACATTCACTCGATTCATCTGAATTGCGGCCATGTTGTTTGAAAATATGGCTATACTATGAAAGTTAGGTTTTGCGATAAGAGCGCGGGCGCCTAGGTGTCTGCCCCGACTTTCCCATTCTGTAACAATTTTCACATCTTTTCTTTTTTCCACGTTCTCCATCGTTTTCCCATATACCGCGTTGTTCAACAATTTAAAGAAATTCTTTTCAAACGAATTTTTGCTTTTTGTGCGATAATAATTATTCAAATCGATATAGCTCTTTAGCCAACAAGACTGTTTAAATTGTAAAATTCTATGAACACCGATAAGTCTTAGCCCATTTTCTAAGCATTGTTGCAGATTCCGATAGTGAATAATATATTTGTGTTTGTTTGTTAAGTCTGTAATAAGCTTTTTGTTTTTGGAACCCGGTGCTGCTTTATTTTCTGCACAAAAGGGTAAATCGTTGTGATCATTGTGTTTTAATGGGGGATACTCTAAATCGACCTCTAATATGTATCCAATATCAGAATCCTGTGGAATATTGATAATATCAATATCATTAACATTTGGAACCCATTCGAATGAAGAATGTGGAAGGGGTTGAGACATGGCCCACCCGTATAAGTTATTTGCATCCAAATATATTATGTATTTTGATGGATTCGTTTCAACAAAGCTTTCCATATATTTATTGTTGGCTACAGAGTGTCGATGCGAACATTGGGTAATGCCCCCTCTAATGCCTCGTTTGAAAAAATTGTACATGTTTATATCATTTAAAAGCTCTAGTCTGGTTTTTGTTGTTTTAAGCATAGCATCCCATGCTAGACCCGGAGCAGTGTAATATTGACAGGGATCCAACTCATAGATTTCTTTACAAATTTTCCTAAAATTTTCAAACACGTCTGTTAAAAGCAATACATCTGTTTTCAAATACAACTCTAAATAATCCCAAAGCGTTTTACAATTGAACTCTTTCCAGACGTTTTGCGCGTGTTTATAGTCGTTTTCACTACACTCACTATTTGTTAATTTACTAGAAAAATTTTCGCGTGGGGGTAAACAAGGGTCGTCCAATCGGCTCCACGAATTTATATACTCATAGGGGAATACGCCCTTTCTTGTTAGCAACTTGAATTTGCTTTCTTCCCCATATATTGAGCGCACTGTCTCTAGTTTTATCGCGGGTAAATATGTTACAAGCTCATCTAAACTACTTTGCATAAATCTAATAGAATCTAAAAATCGTAATTCAATCGTTGTGGTGCTATTGATCACAATTCTTTTTGATACCGATATATATCGCTCCTTATTTTGGGGAATAATTTTTATATCACCGTCCAAATTACCAAGTTCTTTTACGAATAAATGACAATCATATCCGGAAAAATTATGAAAAAAGATTGGAAAGAATTTGGGCACTCTAAATAATAAATTACATTTATTATGAGCTGGACCCCTATACTTTCCCGTTAAGTGGCAGTGGTCCATCACTCTGTCGTTTTCAAGAATCTTTTTACATATATGACAAAGGACCGTTTCTGTTTGAATTTTCATTTCTTGGTTTGTTAAAGTATACATCGGTTTTGGCATCATTATATAGTCTGAATAGAGCCGCCTTACGTCGTTCACAAGCGATTTTACAAAGCTTTTAGAGGATTCTGGACCTTTGTACGCTCTTAACCTATCTAATGACGAATCAAAAGAACACTTAATATAATATGAAAATGCACATGGTGTGTGCTCCTGGACTTTTGCTGTTGAGGAAGTTTCTGGGTCGGCAAAACAGGTGTTCACATCTTGAAGCAAACACTCAAAGTCGGCATAAATGACAAATGGCACATCCAGTTGGCGCTCAAAATTCTGATAATATAGTGTTGATTTTTCCGGTTTCGGCATGGTTGTCACAATTTTACCACACTCGTTTTTGTGCTGTAGGTGGGCTTCTTCGGTATGAAAATGCTGAAGACATGTATTGCAAATAAAAAGCTTATGGCCGTGGAGTGTCTGTTGATGTTGGATCAACCTTAAACAATAAAAATTAGGGGGGAGAATAGACAAAACTACGGTATTACCTTGAAAGGTTCTTTATCCACACATAGTGTTGGTCTTCGTCGGTGTTTTGTATCAATAATAAATTTATATGATATTTTCGCTCGTTCTTTGTGTTATAATATGGTCCCACAATTTTCCGATTTTCGGGTTCATAACCAAACACGTTTACGCTAATTAAGGGGTTTAATTTTTCAAAGTTCGCTACATCGTGCGCCTTTAGTGGGAACTCTAGCTCGTTAAACTTTAATAATATACCATTATCCAGTGTTATAACACTTTGCGTAATATCCGATATATGATAAGATGATGGTCTATCTGAACTGATTTGCGCGGGAGACAACGCAGAAATTATGCTCCATTTAAAACAGAATTCATCGTCGTTTTTAATATTAACACATGCACGCTTGCTTGCTATAAATGGTGGTAAACGCACGTGTTTCGTTCCCCTAAGCGGCTTGTGTTCGTTTATGTTTATTTCACAGTGAGTTATTTTCACTAGCGTCCATCCACTATCTCTCTCTTGAAACTCTTGCATTTTCTTAATAATCTGATCAACGTTGTTCTTGAACCCCGTTTGCAACTCACATTCAGTTTGGGCGGCTTGCATCTTTGGTTGAAACGATTTAATGCTTATCAAACACACGCTTTCTTCCTTGTCGTCTGACAAACAAGTTTTCATATAATCCCCAAATAGCTCAACATTAAACTTAATAGAGGATGATTTTTTTAATATTTGCTTTAATATAATCATAAGTGGTTCCTCTAGGTTTTTGAAAAATACTTCCGGAATCAATGCGTTCTCATCTTTGTTTTGATATACGAGCGTTTGTATTCTGTTTTTAAAGCTACTCTTTATGCTTTGAAAATTCTCATCAACAGAATGATAAATATTCTTTTTGTGTGTGTTTGTTCGGATGTGGCGGTTCCACTCTGTTGTTTTGACAATAACCAGACACACATCACAAATTTTAAGGGGCGTTTGGTTGTGTGTTGACGCTCCTGCTAGGTTGTGATTCTTATATGGGCTTGTATTTTCTATTTTAAAGGGGTTGTTTGTAATAGCTACAAAAAAAAATACTCCTTCGCTACTCACCGTGCGTATGTTGTATGTGCCTCTTCAGAGCACCAGAAGACGGAAAGTCTTTTTCACAGAATTCGCACAAAAAACCTTTCATTTTTCACAAAAAATTGAAAACACCTTTCGCTATTAAAGTTTGGAAAAAACTATGGCTATTGTAGTTTTCGGTTCGCCTTATAAACAAAATCATAAACCACAATTATTCAACTTTAATTGGAATTTTTCCGCTTTTTTTTTAAACTTGTAACCACATCCTCCTTTTGACTGAAAATAGATAAGCAAAAACTGATGACGTAATAATTTTTTGGTATAACGGTTTTTATTTTCGTTTCAAAATGTACGCAAAACTTCGTTATCTAAAAATTTTCTTAAAAACCACAAACTTGCCTCTTATCAACGTTATTTCATTTGATTTCTTCAAAGCGTATATCAAATTCAAATAAAAACCACATCCTCCTTGGGTAGAAACGGATGTCTCTTATCAGCGCTATTTCCTCTAAGAACCACAATACTGAAAACTTACATCCGGCTGTAATTCGCTGTTGGGAAATTTGATATGGAACGCCACAACCGATTTTTAGTGTCTCCGAATAAGTGAAAGCGTCTTGCCGTGAAATTTGCAGGGTCGTCGGTGTAAGGTGGGATCGCGGGAAATTTGAAATTGAACGTCACAAACAATTTTTAGTGTCTCCGAATAAGTGAAAGCGTCTTGCCGTGAAATTTGCAGGGTCGTCGGTGTAAAGTGGGATCGCGGGGGCGCCGAATTGGATCGTGTGTGTGTGTGGGTAAGATAGTGTATGTGTGTGTGTGTGTGTGTGTGTGTGTGTGAGCGAGAGAGGGGAAGAAAGGGTTAATGCCCTCATCGGCTTGATTGCGGTTGATGACGTAATAGGCTTGCGGTTTTGTGGGCGCGGTTAAATGGGGGTCAAGGACCTTTTGACAGTTCACCAAGATGGCGTCAAGGACCTTTTGGCAGTTCACTAAGATGGTGTCAAGGACCTTTTGACAGTTCACTTCCGGTTGGGGTCTCGGATTTTGACAGTTCACTTCCGGTTGGGGTATCGGATTTTGACAGTTCACTTCCGGTTGGGGTATCGGATTTTGACAGTTCACTTCCGGTGGTGATGACGTCATCGGATTTTGACAGTTCACTTCCGCTCTAGAATCGGCATATCCCCACTACTCAAGCTTCTACTATAGTTGTTGCCCATTCAATGGAGATTTTATCCTTCTGGGAAAGTCCCTCAGGAGGTAAATTTTTCAGCCTTTTCAGGACTTTGAAGGTAAATCTTCTGTCCCTGTAAGCCATAACAGAGAGTTTTTGCTGCTTTTTGACACCTGAAGAAGAGGCAGTGTTGGAGGGCGCAGCAGCAACCGTTTGGGCCGGCTTATTCGCCGTTGCCGCTAGCGCCAATTGGCTTACCTGAGGAGGTGCTTGTTCCTGACATAGCTGTCTTGTTGTATGCACCCCTCGAAGAAGTGGGGAGTAGGCTGGTTGTTGTTCGATTGGACATCCCGGTCTTCTTCCCACCAGAAGGACGCGTCATCTTCGTCCACTCCCCTCCCGGATTGAGTGGATCATCCTTTTTTCCTTTACTCAACTCATTGCAGTTGGGTCCGCCCTCGCAGCCGCTATCTCCACTTGTTGTGAGTGTATATCGAAGCCATTGATTCATGCTGGTATAAGTAAGTATGATCTTATACAATATCTCTCTCCTTCTATTTATCTTTATAATATTATAACCATAGAGCAAGGCGGTTTCTTTTTCAATCCTCTGTTTGTGGACAATGTCAGCCCTAAATCCTTGTAGAAGGCCTGGCTACGAGTTACATGTGTATTTCATCAGCTTCATTGAGCGCCATGAGATTTAATTCATTATCACGGCAAGCAAGGTTCTAAAATTGAAAATGTTACTAATTGGTTCATTAGGCGGAGGGAGTTAAAATACTCTGAAAATTGCGTTACATAATAATAATATATGGATGGCATCTAAGCCATGGAAAGAAAAAATAAATTAAGTTCATTGAAACGAACTTATTCATTTGAGTGTTTAGAGACAAGAATTGTCACATGTAAAAAATACATACCTACGGACGTACATTCAATCTTACACAAGTCCATTCAATTTTTGCGGGAATTGCTTGAATAAAATCAACCATACACGCACTCTACTGCTTGAAATTGGCTACGGGACTCCAGCTCTCATGCCGTCCAACGTATACACAATAAGTGTAGCGTGACTTCACGTACAATGGTTCTTCTACGTGAGTAGCCAAGTGTTCTCATTCAATGATTACGTTAACAGTCAGGACAACGCAGAATACAAGAACATGAAATGAAGAAGAAAGAAAACATTATTGTCGCATCCTACGAATTGTTCTAAAGTGATTGCGACAATAATCCAAATAATGAAACAGCGCTTTGATTTTGATTGAGTGGAATGATTGTGATTTCACTTCCAAATTTTTGTGACTTTTAAACAACAATCAAGATCACAAACGAAAAACCAAATAAATGAACTACTTGAATCAGAAGCTTATTGTGGAAAAACTCCGTGTCTCACCTTACATTCGATTAAGGACTAAAACGCCAGAATAATTACTATAACTAGAAAACCACATGAAGACGGCATGTTCTCGCACACATGTTTATTGCCATCTTAGCATTTACCAACGTACATTTAGTTATCAGTAGCCTATTGCTAGTTGTTAATTGCTAAATCCTTCTCAACTGTTAAATAATTGTTAAATACGTGCCTATTTATGACTAGTCCCGATGGGTTATCAATTTTTTTTTGTTTTTTTTTACCGAGACAAGGAAGAGTTCCGAGCATGATATAACTAATCAAATTTCACGTGCCAAAACTGAGTCATTCATTCACTTTTTACTGTCCCAATAAGTAGCGCCTGTTAAGTGTTTGAAGCGAATTCGCGACGCAAGAGAATTTACTTAACATTCTACAAAGAAGCGCTGTTTACTCTCACCAATTTAAACCAAAAAATAGGCTTGTAAACAGTTCAGTTTACCTTTTTTGTGAATGTAACTTAACTGCATAGCAGACGGGAAAAGTTGTTTCAAACCCGAAGAAGACTTCCATGAACATTTGGCAGAATGCTTTAGAATTTTAATGAAAAATCCAATAAATTTCCAGATAAATACTTGCACAAAAATATAAAAACGAAAATATTGAAAACTTCCTTGTGTCTACAAAAATATAATCATAAGAAACCTAGACAACGGCAATATTTAGAAACGAGTATTTGGAAAAATCGTAATCTCTGGAACGGTAAAAACCGAAAAGGTAAGAATAGATAACAGTTTGCAAAATAAAAATAAGCCGCGTAGTGCGACCCTTAAGGTAGACACGGTCAACTTCTCAGTAATATCTACATAAATATTAAAAATATTAAACACAATAATAATTATGAAAATAATACTGCTTTAAATAATAATAATGTACCTCTCATAACAGTAATTGGAGTGACTTAATATTAATCGTATCACCTACGGGAGCGTCCATTGATTGCGTAAGAGGTTTGGTTAATGGCGGGTTGATTGAATATTCACGCGGATCAATCGAGGGACGGGTTATAAAGCCTACGTTTTTTGTTATTTTCAAATCGATGCTTGAAGGACAAATAAGCACTGGCAAAAATGAATGCAGTTTTTGTTATTACGCTCACTGAAGAGATTTTGCCACATAATGGCTATTTGGAATAGTGGCGTTCAAAATTGCCATCACTTGGGCATAATCACTGAATTTGTATTTTTTCACGATTTTAAATCAATGAGACTAGTCAATAATCGGTTTAATTGCATGTAAAAAGTAAAATGTATTACAAATGATGATGGAGAAAGTAATTGAAATCTTACGAACACTAAAGAATAAAACTACTAAAAACTTAGCAAAGATCAATAATAAAATAAATTTTTCAATACGAGCGAATAACAACACTCTGAAAAATGAAATCAAATTAATTACTCTTATTTACTTTCATAAAGAAAGATCCATTGGACAACTATTAGGATTCACTAAACGAGAATTGAAAGTCAATGTCAAAAACACTTCGGATCTACCTGTAAATATAAGGAAAGTGAATGTAATACGAATTGACTGTAGCATAATTGGAAATTCTTATATTAACAATATACCTTCACACACAATTCACGAATTCTCGCCTGTGATTTATATACTGGTCAAGCGGATAAGCTCGCTAACTCTTGAACTCATTGATCAAGACGAAGAAATAATAAACTTCGAGGGAAAAATAATAACTATTAGACTTCATTTGAAGCCTCAAAATGTTGATATATAATAATGATAAATATATGCCCGGTAATACAGATACAATCAGCCCCATCAGGAAAATCAAACGAGTGTGTTTTACCAAGTCAGAGCTTTATATATATTGAAGGTTCTTTAACTAAAGCTGATGGAACTACAATAACGACTGCTAAATTAACGAATAACGCCATCGCTTTCCTTTTGGATGAAATAAGATATAAACTCAATGGAGTAGAAATCGACCGCAACAAAAATGTTGGAATAACTTCAACAATAAAAAACTATGTATCATTAAATGAAAACGAAAGTAAAATGCTTTATAATGCAGGCTGGTCGCCAGAGGAATCGATCACACCATAAACTTTTGTATTCCGTTAAAGAAATTATTAAGATTTGCTGAGGATTACAAGAAGATTACCGTAAATGCTAAACATGAGCTTATTCTAGTTCACACTAGAACTGTACAATCGGCTGATCCACCACTATCCTTTTCGTATATTTTGATCGGGTGAATGTCCGCTCAGCCCGCTCCACTTGAACGAGCTCCTTGATACGATTGAATATCAATCAAGGATGAGACATTTATAGCCAAAATTCTGTCGATTCTCAGCGCTCCGTTACCTTTACCACCAGTATGTTGATCGTTTCCTCAATTATTAATACCGGGCAATCAATTCCTTCTGCAAATCTAATTTCGCTATTTCAGCATTATTCACTCGAAGATTGGTGACCGGGCGACAATCGAGATTGCTCATCCCTTCGAGAAATTTTGCATGGAATTATGCTGGGGTTTCGCAGTGAGCCTTGCCTTGGAGCTGGTTTTATGTTGACTCTCCGACTAATTAGCACACACTCTGTTTGACAGTGACAAAAATAGCAATCCACTTTCTTTTTACGGACAAAAGTCCCAGGGTTTTCTTGTATTGGTGAATAATCTACCAAGGAATTATAAGAGTTACCTTGAAAAGTGAAGCTATTGCAAAGTTCCTCCACAAAGTAATCAGCTATTCAATCCCCTTTTTAACAGTGCATCAACTCTTCGCGATCCCGAACGCAACGAGAAAAATTCGCCCTGTCATTTCGTGGTCAGGCTTTCGAGTTTATCCCCAAAACAAGGTACGGTTGCTATTCTGAGTAGAGTTTGTAACGTCAGAAAGAATCTCAACTTCCTTGAAACGTCAAGTAAAAAAGAAACAAGGGATAAAAATAAAAGTAAATAACAAAAAAATAAAAATAATATGAAAAATCCCCAAAAAATAAGATGGAACCAGAAAAGGTTGATTCAACACCCTGCTATATGATTTAGTGAATGAGTTTGTTGAAGAAAATTATTTTTGGTTTAAATTTTAATTTAGCATTTTTATCGATAGTTGGGAATCTGAATCACAATTCCAACCAACCGATTCGACTATAATTTTACCAAGTTGTCCCCATGTTTAATGTTGAAACTAGAATTATAAGTTTGTAATAATAACTTCTTGTTTATCCCTCATTTTCAACAAAAAAAAAACACGCAAATTGTTTTTTAAGTCGACCACTTTGTTATTTATTATTATAAATGTAAAGTTTTACTTCCGAAGCTATAAATAAGTCTAGAAAATAAAAACGTATTGAATTTTTTGAAGTGAAACTTCTTTGCGCTCGGTAGAGTAAGTTCGTTTCATGGGAATGGTTATATAAGAAAAAAGTGCAACAATATCCTCTCTACCGCCACGCAGTCGAGTTGATAGTGAGGATTGCTAGAGCTGTGAAGGCCCCAGCGGCTACATTGTATACAGCGGGATATTTTTTTTGAAAAAGATGTTTGTGAAAAATTCAGTTGAAAAGAATTACAAATTTCATTCTCTACACATAAATAATATTATATAGTGTAAATAAATAATATAATTTCACATAATTTTCTACTATAAAATCGAGTGGTGATTAACCGACATTATAGTAAACGTTATAAAATAATATAACCTAAAAACATATCATCAGATATATTCCAGGACAGTCTATAGTGTGTGTGCGCGGTGTGTGTGGAATTTAATTTTATATATTTGTGATCATCATGGCGAAAACATCAACAGTTCGGTTCGGTTCAGCATGTTCAATTTGTGACAGATTAAGGTTTAAAAATGACATTACATCTATTTCTCACGAACAAGAAGAAATCATTCGCAATGCTTCTCCAGAAAATAACGACAATGCCATAAATGCTTGTAAGTCTTATAAGCAATCATTAAATAGAGGTAATGTGCCTACATTCTCCAAACTCAACGGATTTAAATATCCAGAAAAATCAACGCATTTGCCCAAACTGGATTTAATTTCAGAACGTCTCATTTCACCTCGCATACCATTCATGCAAATACGACGTTTGCGGCACGTTCATGGTCATTTTTGGCATTTTTGGACAAATAATAAACGTTCCTGTGAATAACATGGGTAATTCTTTGCCAAGAAACATAGATGCTGATCATTGTGTTAATGTACACATCATAAGAAAGAAGATACATAAGTCGAGCTATCTAATGGGACTTGTAAACAAGCGACACATGGTTAGAATATTTAATTACAACATCGCTCTATAATTTATATGATATAAAAATAGACCATTCCTTTTTAAATTCTGATCCGACTGCTCCAATTCCTCAAAACGACATCAGTGAAGAAATGCCAATTGAAGAGAGTTTGACTGCACAACAGCATACTCTACTATGGTACGATGATAAATATTTGCAAATAGCACCAGGAGAACAATATATTCCGAAAAGCTTGCTATTTGACGAACATGCTAAGCTTCAACGAAGGACTAAATGTTACACCATATATGTTGGCTTCAAGCGAACTCCGAAGATCTGATCGGCGCGGAGTAACTCCTTATTGCCTGCTGTACATGTCCATGAAGATAATGAGATTACGAGTTCGAGACAGCCTTACTATTGCCTTTAAACATATTGGCAAAAATACAAATGTAACGAGACAACAAATAGAATCCGAAGAGTATATTAACAGTTGTCTGAAGATTAATTTGAGCTTTTTACGAACAATACCCAACTCTGCCTGGTGTTGGGCACAAAGGAAAAAGAATTTGTTCTCCATGATAAGGCAACTTAGTAAACCAACTATCTTCCTAACATTAAGTGCCAACGAAATAGGTTGGACTTCTCTTTTACAGACTGTATCGATTAAAAAACGATAGAGCTAAACTGAATAAAGGAGAAATTGATTCATTACATTATCTTGAGAAAAGAACTTTGATTAATGAAGATCCGGTCACTTGCGCAATTTATTTTCATAAATTAGTAAACATATTAATAACTATTCTTCAGTCAAAAAAAATTCAGGCCATTTGGAAAGTACAAAGTGCTTGAAAATTTTAAACGTATAGAGTTCCAACATCGTGGAAGTCCTCACGCACACATTAAATAATCTCCTATCACAAGACCGACAACCTTTTTAAATTTTCTTCACTGGTCCAGCTGGATGTGGTAAGACTATTGTGATTCGATTACTCATGGACATTTACAATCGATTCACAAATACAGATGGTCATTGCAACGCATACATAACATGTGCATCCACTGGAAAAGCAGCAGTAGCCATTGATGGTACTACAGTTCACACAGCGTTAAAAATTACAGTATCAAAACTGCTTCCCCTCTCTGGAAAGGTAGCTCAGCAATATCGTGCACTCTTCAAATATGTCCAAGTTCTCAAATCAGCATGATAGGAGCAGAACTATTGGCTCAAATTGATAGCAGACTCAAACAAATAACTGGGCAATATGGCATTAACTTTGGCGGAATAGATATAATACTTATTGATGATTTGCGGCAACTATCGCCAGTTTGAGCCACGCCTATTTACAACAAGTAAAAACACGAATCGCAGGACCTACTCTTTGGCGTGGACTCAAATTTTATGAATTAAATGTATGTATGTATGTGTATTGTATTTTCTTCCATGTTGACAAAAATTGGCAATGGCGATGAGTTGGACGGAAATGAATTATTATTAATTGAATCTCGATTTTTCTTGAAAGAAGAAAGATCTGTCCAAACGGTATACGACTTTTTCATACAAATCAATCAGTGAATCATTATAACCAAGCAATTCTAAACTCGAACCCTGACACAATTGTATCAATAGCAACGGACATCTATATTGTCTATCACAATGCTGAACAAAGTGCATTTTGTCGTCAAAAATATTATAAAATGTCGGTCATTGATACAGGTGGTTTACCGTACGAAATAATTTTTGTATTAAATAAATCGTACATGTTGACCACTAAGGCCAGCCGCTAGATGAGCCGCAGGTCCGTGACGTGACGCAGGCCAACTCACGGCGTGTTTCTGCGAACCACACATCTAAAGGGATCAGCGCATGTTAGAGCGCAGGCTCACCATACGCAGGACCTGCGCGTGGTGAGCCTGCGTGGCGCAGTTTTAGCTTTGCAGTTTTTGCTTCGCAGTTTTCGAACGTTGGTCGCAGTGAATACTTCGTTGATAGAAGAATGGAAGAAAAAATAATTGAAGCGGTGCGTGTTGAATTAATACATATTACATTGGTAATTTAACTTGTTGTTCTACGATATTTTAAATGTAACATATGTCGCTGTTCAGAATTCATAAACTTTTTGAAATTATTTAATTATTTGTGCATAAAAAATGAATATAAAATGTAACGTAAAAGGACCATGGAATGTCAGGCTTGTGCTTGTGAATATGTACAAGACCATACAATAAGTGTTTAATGTTTGTTTTGAAAATATTAAAATGCGAGATCCGCGCGCTTTAAGAATTAAAATTGGACCTTTACTATAAGTTGCCTATTCCAAATTTACCTGCGTCGCAAAACTACGCTAAAACTAGCGATGATCATCGCCGTGACTCAAACTGCGGTGAAAAACTCACCATGAGTCGACCTGCGTCACGTCACGGACCTGCGGCTCATCTAGCGGCTGGCCTAATACAGACGTCACTGATGGTTTAGCGAACGGCGCTCATGGTATAAAGACGACCAGGTAGTCTCTTCCGAAGCTGCGGTGACGTCATGTGTTCAGACAATCATGACATTTTGCCCAGTAGGAATTTCAGCAACACTTTGCGGCATACATACATGTGATTTTCCTGCTGGGTGGAGTGACACGTAATGGAAGAATAAGATAAATAATGTGCCATTTAAATATTCTTTAGAGAATATTTGTTTGTTTCCTAAGCTATGATATTGACTACAGTAAACATTCGTTTTTGTTACCTGACAATTTGCTAAATTTTAATATGTGGCGTTTTTGTGACGCCTGATTCAAATGTGACATTTCGTTATATTTTGGCATGTCATACGCGCCGTCTCGGATTTGTTTTTTTGGTAGCCCTAATTTCAGTGAATACGTGACGCAATGTGAGTCAGATGTGCGAGCGAAATAGGATGACGATTTTCTAATGGGTTTACCTTCGTTAGTCTTTATACCATGAACGGCGCTGTTGGTTAACTAGTCCACATTGAGCGTCACGAGGGGAATGAAGTGACTAGAGTGTGGTTAGAATTCACCGATTCTCGGAAAATACGAGCAAAAATACGAATGAAAGTTGAAGCTTACATTGAAGCCAATAACATTAGTCGCTTTGCTGTTCCCATCGCATGACGGACTTCAAGCACCGCTTTCAATAACAACAAGATCATGATACCAAAAAGAAATCATTTCTTTATCATCTCAGCTTGTGCAATCACCATTCATAAATCGCAAGGAGGAACGTTCGATGAAATCGTTTATGATGATATATAATCGATGTTAATCACAACAAATTTTGTACGTAGCAATATCGCGGGTCAAGAGCGTAAATAGTCTCAACATAATAAACGAAAAAAACGACCGGAAATTCTATCAAGGAAGAAAAAAGGCACAATCAAAGATTCATTTACAAGAAGAATTTCTTCTGCTTACATTAAATCCACTTTAACGATTGGCTCCATCGTATAGAACTCATCACTGAAAGAAATGGAATTTCATTTTTCTCGTTTAATTGTCAAAGTTTGAAAGCACATGCACTAGATTTAACGGATACCGTACTGCAAATTTCGAACTATCTGCTTTTATCGGCCATGTTTAAACATGGCTAAACAATGACGAAAGTGTAAATGTACCAAATTTCAATTGTGTCGTTAAATTCAAACGTACTTCGGTGAGAGCCGGTAGTGTTGCAATTTACGAAAATCGCAACAATACTTTAGTATGTGTCCCAAATATGGATGTTTATTCACGTCAAGTTAATGCTATTTCTGTAAATTCTGATTTGACAGTGGGAGTAATATGTTCTTCCCAGTTAACTCTAGATAATGGCCAGCAAATTGTAATGATAGCTATATATATCTTTCCCAATCAAACATTGAAAAAAAAAATGGAGTTTATTTCTACTTTATACTAATAAAGTTCCCGATAGCGAGTATAAAAATAAAGATATTTCTCAACTACCCATTATTTTAATATTAATTTCACTTTTTGGGAGATACAACCATTGATAGACTTTTTAGATCGCGAATTTAATCTAAAAATGAATAATGATCGTAATATATCCAGTACGAAATCTGGTAGTGGTGCAGTGTTTGTTAGATATTTAAATAAATTACGATCGAAAATTTGTATTTCATATTTTAGTTATCATAAGTCTATTGTTTCATGCTTGGAGAATGATTCAGACGATAATGATGATGTAAAATTATAATAAATTGAAAAAAATTGATAAACGTTGAATTCATAGTATATTAATAATATCATTTAACAAACTTCCTAACCCCTTTCCTGGTATATTTGTAGAATGAAGAAAAATAAAATATTACAATTGATAGTGTGCAGGTAATATCCTCAATCAAATTTTCTAACCTCTTGCCTACTATGTCTGTGAGTTCGGCGAAGTTTCACTTCAGTAGCGTGTTTTATGACACGATATTTTTTTTGGTTTCGGATCATTCCAAATACAGATGTGTACTCCATCACCTTTCCACCTTCTTCACGAGCGATCCACTTGATTCCAAAAACAACCAAAATATAATACAATTCACTAAAAAGAATTTTTAGTATTATCCAACAGTTACAACAGCATACATAAAATTCAAAAGTCGTGAGGTGCGGCCCTTGAGGTCCACACCGAACACTTCGGCAGGTGTTCTTGAAGACCTAGGTCGGCCCGCGTCCGATCGCGCACCTTGAGCAAGTCTCATTGTTTCTCGTCCTCGTTTTTCAAGCCTCCGGAAGACGTTGGCATCTGGATGTCGTCTGTTAGGGAATCGTCTTTTATACTCGAAGGATGCACGCTGACTATTTGTTTCACATGCTCCAAGCACAAGAATCATATCGAAGTATTCATTGGCTGAGTACTCCATTTCTGATCGTTGGTAGCCAATCAATAAAAACTGTTAAATAATTTTACACAAATGTATTTTTGTCGTAAAATACTGCTTTCTACTTGTTATCATCGTATGACGATCAAGCGTTGCTCCATCCTAATTTATGGAAGTGAATTTTCTAGCCCATAAGTGTTGACTGATTATATCCGAATGTAAATGTTTCCAAATCAATTAAAAACTAATTTTCAAAGGTTTTATGACTGCTTATAATCAGCTCAAGCACTAATTAATCACAAACACCGTTTACCAGAGTTGTCTGAGAAGGTTCTACCTGCTCGGTTTTTGTTAGTAGGCATATTAGGCACTTTTTTGAATTTTTGTTATAGAATTTGCAGGCGTGTAACTATTAGAAATTGGCAAATAAGGATAAAATGATGTTCTAACTTTTTAACAATAACACAACAGAAATTTAATTTTTGAAAAAAGATTTTGCATTATGAACGTGAAAATTAAAGGAAAATAAGGAAAATTCAAAATTTTCGTGTAGAAAAAAACATTTCTTCAACTTTCGAGAGCTGTTGCTCTCAATAAGCTCACTTCATATTCACAAATTTTAAATAGTTGCAAAAAACTATTTTCTGCGTTTTATTGTTTGTTTGAGTGTTGTATCTTTCATAACTGTGAAGATATTGTGTTTTTACTAATTTAAGAACGGCATTTTTTTCAAAATTTTAAAACGCCTGTGGCAGCTAAAGGGTTAAGAAATTGAGAAAAAATTTCATAATATTTTCTGCTTAAAATTGTCCAAAAAATCACGTGGTGAGGAGCCTGTGCGGCAATTTCTGGACACCCATCATTGTTGTCAGCTTGTCAACTATGTATATGAATCCTGGTGTAGCCTCCCCTTTGTATTGGCTTCTCATTGCCCTCCATGCTTGTCTCTTTTTTGCTGAGCTTTGTAGAGGTCTTGATAGAAGTCGGTTATAATTTCCAATATTCCTTTCCTATTGGTTTTTCTTACGTTTTCGTTTTGCATAGCAATCACTTGCCTTCTACCAATCATCAGTGTCCTTTTTGCCTTCTTGAGGCTTCTGTTACTCTCGATAGCGTTCTCTACCAGTTTTTCGTTGTATTTCATAATATCTTCTGATATTCGCTTTCTGATTTTTTGCAGGTTTCGGTGTATTCAATCCTTTGGATATTCGAGGATAATTTAATTTTCCTGCGTTTTCTGAGTAGTTTTTATTTCATTTAAAAGTTTGTGGTGTCTTCTGTCCACTAGTGGCCCGCCTACTTTTTCAGCACATTTTATGGTATCGTTTGAAAGATATGACGCGTCCTTGTTTCGCATTTCAATTTCTAACTTTTTTTTGGTAGAGGCTGGCGTTGTTCTTGATGTAGTCAATATTAATACCTGGTCTTGATGTTGGCTTTCTTACCAATCTGAGCCTTTCTGCTTTTAGATCCAGGGAGAGCTTTGGTCTAGCAAGACGATGGTCGCTTCCTGTTTCAAAGTTGTGGACTATTGATACGTCCCTGACAGTATTTATTCTGTTCGTAAGGATTAGATCAGTTTGATTCTTAGTGGTTGCATTTGGAGCTTGCCATGTCCATTTTCTATTTGGGTTTTTTCTAAAAAAGAAGTTCGTTATGTATATGTTGTGTTGGTCGGCGAATTGGACCAGTCTTTCTCCTCTTTCGGTTCTTGCACCTAATCCGAACTACTATGGCATTGAAGTCACCTATTAAATATTTAAAGTGGCTGTTGTTGTTATCCCAGGTCTGATCTATTTCAAGATAGAACTCTTCAATCTCGTCGTCCGTATGGCTAGTTGTTGGTGCATAGACCTGAATAATTTGCATTGTGTATCTCTGAGAGAGCCTGAGAGTTAGGCTGGCCGCTCTGTCTGAGATACCTATGACGTTACCAATCTTGTTCGCCCAGTTTTTGTTAATTACGAAACCTACTACGCTTGTCCTACCTGATTTGGTTCCGTGGTTGTATAAAATGTTACCCGATTCCAGTATCAACATGTTCTCTTCCTGGCGTCTTGTTTCGCGCAGGCCAATGATGCCCCATTTAATTTTGATTGTTTCCTCCTCTAGTTCGATTAATTTTGCCTGGCTTGATAGTGTTCGGGAGTTAAATGTCGCTATGTGTAGCGTTGTCAGGTGTCATTGGTATCAGTTTAACCTCTGCAGATTCTTAACACCCTCTGCCTTCGTAGATGGTTCATGGGAGCTAGCTATCCAAAGTCCACTTCGGCCTACGGAGAATGAGGGCTGGTGCTTTTTCTGTCCTTTTATCTTGGTGGGATTGAGACAATACCTTACCACGCTGTCTCGTTGCGGGTTGGTAAGGGGCAAAGGTTAGTGGAGTATTAGTGATAGGATTGGGGGTGGGTCCATAGGAATTACCATCTTCCTATGTACAATTTACCCTAGCTGAATTGATGAGCTTTTTTATTAATGAAAAAAGCGGGCGAGAGGCAAGAGCTCTACCCATTAAGCCAGCTAGGGCGTCATATATATATATATATATATATATATATATATATATATATATATTCACATATATTTATATTCATATGTATATATGTATATATAAATTAAATTTTAGTTAAAGAAAGTGTATATCTACACAAAATGGCGCAATTGTTTGGTTGCGAATTAGGGCTAATTTTCAATTCCTTGAAATTTATAGCACGATTGCCGGATATCCGTAAAAACTCAGTGGAATTGAGATATTGTCAAGACAATTGTCGAATTCAATCACCTAATTTTGCAGTATAACGAACCAGCGCAGCGCATAATAATCAGCGCTTTAAAAAACAAATTCAAAGGTAGAGCCAGGATACTAATCGAAGTCCGCGATCACAATAACACATGGACAAGGAGAGAGAGATCAACTGTAGCCACATCAAGGATTAAAAGTATTTAAAAATAAGATTGGGAGCTAATGCGTTCCATTCTATATTGTAAAGCACCGGAATCAATTGAGATTGCCCTCCAAATTTTAGAGGAAGGACAAAATCACGAAAGACCTCGACAAACGAGTACTCACTTTAAAAATCGTCATCAGAATCCGACGGCTCAAAATAACTCTTACTACAGGTAGACAAATACACTTCACTATGGAAGAGTTGCATTCAAAAAGTGTAAATAATTTTTTAAAAAACAATTACTGAAGTTAAACACCAAGGATTTTCAACTAATTGGAGCAGTATAGAAACAAACTTATTAATAGTAATTTTCTATACTTTCTAACTATAGGAAAGTAACAGGCATGATGAGATACCACGGTATACAATTCCAACGGATGAGGGTGGATAAACTGAATGATATTTTCAATGATTTAGACGAAATGAATGATAGAGGTGCTGTAGCGTCAGATTTCGATGTAGAAAATCTTAAAAAAGTAGGTGAGGAACCTGGTGAACAATCCATATTAAGGCCCTCTCATCTAAATCCTGATCAATATGAACTTGACTTTTCCATGAAGAAAGCTACTCGCACATAGTTCCAGAGTGCAAGGACGGCTAAGATTGAAGGCCGAGCGTAGTTCCCGCGTACCACACTTAAATTGGGATAGGATTTTATAATGCCAATAAATTAACTTAAATTAACTTTTCAACGTTGCTTCCATCATTCCTTTTAGCAATTAGACCGGACTATCATAACTTTTACAATACTGAAATTAAACAAATAATTTATGATCGCATCAAAGAAGATAGGGACAAAAAGATTATTCTCGACATAAGCGATCCTAAAGTAGAAGGTGATTTTTGCATACCCGTTTATCAATTAAGAAAGGTTGCGAGAAATGTGTATATCAAATAAAAGATTGGAATCAGTTTTCGACCTTGTTGATTACGTAATTGGTCAGATTACGAGAAAGAAACGGAACCATGTTAAACTAGTGGACATGATTGATCGATTTATTTATCCGTCAAACAGTTCCGCTCAAAGATTGTGATAACGTTTTTAGATTTGAACATGTGGAGTATTTTAAACTGAAGAAAACCCTTATTGAAAGTATTTCTATCAAGATTAAAGACCATCACAACGAGTTAGTCAACTTTGAACATAGTTTCACACAAACATATATCTTGCTTCACTTCAAAAAAATGTAAGAACGTATAAATATTCACACGTTGGAAATATCAGCATAGTTTTGATACGGAATTTAACACAGCTCTATATTTACAACAAGGAACGAATAACTCACCAACCGGGAATAAGAAAACTATAAAAACGGCGTTCATTAAGAAAGCGTGTATTGGATAGATTTGACAAGTGAATAACACGACAATGCAGAAAGAGTACATGGAGTATGAATTAGATATTTTCATCACACCTCCAATTCAGAGTATCAATTTAAAAACCAAAGAGATTGTCTACAAACCCATTGCATTGCTGGACAAGTCTTCTGTACTGAAATTTGTTTCGCTCGGTCATGGAGGTACATATTGTGACGTATTCGGAAGTTACTTACTTTACTTGCACTTACTTTTTAGAGAGTGCACTGTGCAATTAACTGATAAAAATAAAGTTTAGATAGAAAACAATTACCACTATTGCTTACATTGAAAATTTACTGAATTATGGGAAAGATGCAGCATAGACTCGTTTAGAGTCAGTTGGCTGGCATTTAGATAAAATGGCACGAATTGGTATGTTCCCGGACAATTCTTTCGTCTAAACGACTATATCGGATGCTTTGGGCTGTTAGCTGCGGTATTCTGTCATCTGCGTACGCAAGAGTCACATCTTGCGGAAATGATATTCAGGTTTATGCCACTGCTGGCTACGTCTCGGTAAAACTCTGGCAGACCTTGCGGTACGTTCGAAACTCGTCACCACTAGTCTGGCCCTGTAGGTTCAGTTGAGTTTGGACTCCTGATTAGTCCCTGGCCCGGCCCTGAGAACATTTCCTCATAATGGAATGCGCAAACCCTCGCATTACCTCTCTGCTACGGAATAGATGACCGGGTGACTACACAATAAGCGGAGATAGCGGCTGCGAAGGGAGACCCAATTGCAATGAGTTTGAACACAAATAAGGATGATCCATTCAGCCCGGAAGTTAAGTGGAAGAAGGTGACGTGTCCTTCTGTACAATTGGATGACAACCAGCCTACTCCCCACTCCTTCGAAGGGTGCATGCCAGGGGCAAGCACCTCCTCACGTAAGCCTATTGGCGGAAGTGGCAACACCAAGGGAACGGTGAACAAGCCGGCCCGTACTGCTGCTGGCGTGCCCTCCAACAACGATTCTAATTGAGGTGTTAAGAAGCAGCAAAACCCATCAGTTGTGGCTTACACAGGCTGAATATCTGCCTTTAAAGTCCTGAAACGGCTGAAAAATTTATCCCCCAAAGGTCTGTCCACGAAGGACAAAATCTCCCTTGAATGGGCCACAACCACCACAATAGACGCTCATAGAGCCTCTATTCCAAGGCAAGGGGTGCTCATTTAAGATGTAGGTCTGATGAGACAGCCCAACAGGTCAACGAAAGACCAAGATTGGTCAAGTCCAATCTTGTTGAAGGCAGAAGCTTTAATGAAGTGAGCAGGCACAGCCTGGTATGGCCTGTTACCGAAAGAAGTAGCAGTGACGGAACCATCTCACCGTCAAATTGGAAGATGGTGGAAATTGCTCTTCTTCGGGTGTACAAACCTATCCTGGAGTCAAACCCTGGCTCTCCACCAAGCTGCTGTGACGTTGGTTTTTACCAGGGTCATGTCAAGCTGATAGCCTGCACGGAACAACGTTCAGCGGATTTTTACAAGAAGGCAATCGACGTATTGGGAGAAGTCTGGCCCGGAGCAAAGCTAGAAGCTGTTTTCAGGGAAGACATCCCAAATTAGCCTCCGTCAAATGCAAAGATACCGGCGGAACGATCCACACCGGAGGAAATATTGAGCTTATTAAATTCAGCAATTCTGAGGAGTCGTTAGCTCCATTCAAATCTTGAAGCAGGGTGATGTGCTACGTTTTCTCGGGTATCCCCCAGCGAGTTTACCGCAAAGACCGTCCTGGGAAAGTAGTACAACAGCTGAGTAAAGAGAGTGAGGTCTCTGGGGATGCATCAGTAGACCCGAACGTGGACTTCTCCGAATCAGATCTTCTCACCGTTGATGAAAGAAGTTACATCTTCATTGCGGAGTTGCCTGGCGAGTTTCTCTAATCCCTCGACTATGTTGGGAAGGACGGAATGTTAGGATAAAATCTTGTCTCGTAAGGCTGAGTTTTCTGCAGATAAACCTCCATTACTCAAAGGTGGCATCTGCTGTACTCCTCCTCCACCTGATCCAAACATAAGTGGAGCTAATTCTGGCCCAGGAATCTTGACTTGTAAGAAAACTGGTTATGTAGGCTCGACATGAAAAGATACAGGCCAGTATTCCTCAACACAACAAGTGAACCGAGAGCCTGCATAGTAATAAAGGAAGGTTTGAAGTTTTTAACCTAGTACAATTTCAGTGACCAGGACAACGTTGCCATAGCAGTGGAAAGACAGTCTAAACACCTTTGGGCTATATGGCGCATAATGTTCTCCCACCCCCCATCAGCCTGCAGAGGATCGCAACATGTACGAGTACAGTATGAAAACTAGTTATGAGCTTGTTGGGGATCCCAAAAAAGCAACTTATGTACCATCTCCGAAGCAAAAATCAAGTAGAGGAGAAGCTTTATCCCATAAACTAAGCAAAATATTAAAAAGAAACAAGAAGGGGGAAACAAGTAGAAAAAGGTCCACTGTCTGTTCAAGACTGAAAAAAGGACTGACACGACTTATGAGTGTCGGCTGTGTGAGGGTCAACCTGGTTACTGCCCGGAATGCTTTTGTGAAGCACATTATTGTACTATTGAAAAGAAGGTGATAAATATGTATTTCAAAAACGTACCTATTTTTAGTAGGTATATGCAGTGTGTATATAATAATGTTTAAATGGTTTTCATTTCAAATATTGGGATAAATATATGTATTATAAAAAAAAATCAATTATTAGTAACCCTACAATGTAATAGAGGAAATACTAGAAATATGTGCGGTCAATAAACATCATAAGAGGGAAAAGTGGCATAAGGGTCGTGCCCATGGCCAGTGACGCAGATCCGCGTCGGGGGCGGAGAGAGTGTCTTGTCAGGCTGGCTACTGGCGAAACACACCTAGCCGCGCTGGCACTGAAAGTGTTAAACAATTACAAACTGCAAGACATAAGTCTTGCGTCTTTATTCAGCTAAATTTAATTTACAACTCAACTCATTCTATTCCTATTTCTAAATTTATAAGCTAAAACTGCTGATGCCAGCGTCTGGTGCGTATATGTAAACAATATTTTCTTTATTAGCTAAAAATGCTGATGTCAGCGTCTGGTGCATTTCTTGCATATATCTAAACAATTATTTCTTTAGAGGCTAAAGTTGCTGATGCCAGCGTCTGGTGCATTTATTGCGTACAAGTAAACAATGACTTCTGGTGGCCACTGCATTCTCCTTCATGCTGCGATACGCTGGCCTGGTTGCATCTTATGTTAACTCCTCCCCCTTTAAAAACAATCGTCCTCGATTGTCAAAAATATGAAATGTTGAACTTTAGCGCCGGTATATGGAAAGTCCCAGGTGAAGGATTCTCCGTAATGCGATGCGCTGCCAGCTGTAGAACCTGATGATCAGTACTGGAAGGATATATTTAAATTTCATTTCGTTTATGGCAAAATTTAGCTAATCCTATTGCAAGCACTATTGTTATTGTGCCAATGAAATAAGTTCCGTTCAACTTGTGCGAGGATTCTTCCGTTGTTAGATCGGCCGAAAAGTTATTTAGGAGTAAGATGTCAGGAGAGCTGTTGTCGATGATGGAAATGTTTTCATCACTGATGACGTTGTAGTTTGCTTCTAAGCTGTTCAGCAGGTTTGGTGTACGGGAAGTATTACTTATATCTAACAAATCTTTTTCCTTACAGATAGAAAAGTAATTGAATTTTTGCATTCCTTAATGATCCCATAAGTTACATTGTGATATTTTATTATTTTTGAAAATGCGA
This sequence comes from Oxycera nigricornis, assembly GCA_963942545.1. Taxonomy (NCBI): domain Eukaryota; kingdom Metazoa; phylum Arthropoda; class Insecta; order Diptera; family Stratiomyidae; genus Oxycera; species Oxycera nigricornis. Next base: position 53,097,152 of record OZ012663.1, read on the forward strand.
TTTCATTTATTCGAGTTTTTGAGAACATAATTAATTTTTTCTTTAATGGTAGCAAAATCCTCATGATCGGAGTTTCCTGCGAGCCATTTTCAGGCTGTACCGGTAAAATCTAGTGATTTTTTCATTTTCCGTGGTTTTAAGGTTGTGAACGAAAGTTTCAATTTGTCTTAACTCATGTGATAGATATCGCGCAATCGGATGATGCTGTATTATTGATAGATTTAACACTGTATCAGTTTTTGCTGTGAATCTCTCGTATTGGTCTAAATTGATCTTATGTATCAATTTAAAGTTTCCATTTTGTATTCTGGTTTGTCCTAAATGGAGGATCATTTCCTGTGAGTTCGTAAGGTCGAGAATTTGCACTTTTGGCTGAGCCAATTGAAGGATCAATCTAAAATAGTAAGCTGCAAATTTTATCTTTATGGACGATTTTTCCTGATTCGGTTAGTAAGGTAGTGTGGGTATTTTCTTTAACTTTCTCCTGCTTGTAGCAAGGGGTAAGTTTAGAGCCTTGACGCCTATTTTGCTTAACAAATATTATCTCACCTATTTGATAACTTTTTGTTGGCTGCCGAGATTTATTGTGAAATCGCAAGTCTTTATATTGCTTGCCCTTGAGCTTCTCAATGTTTTTCTTTCGAATATTCTCGATATCTTCAGGCGTGACATTATCAAACAACCCGAAGAATAAGTCTACTGGTTTCTTGCCAGTGACAGAATGGACGGCATAGTTATACTCCTTGACTGCCCTTTCGAAAAGCAGATCAAATGAACTTAAGGGGGGAAGTACCTTTAGAGGCCGAAAAAAAGATCTTTTTTACAACTGATTTGTGGGGAAATGAAGACAGTTCTTATTAAATCAGTATAATATTTATTTTAGGCGATGTTTGAGGTTGAAAAAAAAACATATTCTGCAAAAGTGAAAGTTGAAAATCAACAAATTTTTCAAGGATCTTGGAAGCCATGTCGTCGCTGACGTCGTAAATTGCGTAAGCGATGCTGGCTGCAATTTTCATCTGAAATCAACAAACCAAACATTTTCTTGCACGAGGGTGGTTTTTTTAGTAGATAGACTAAAATATTTGCGAAATACGAAAATTAACCCTTCAAAACAGGCTCAAAAAAAAAAACAAATTACGATTTTGACGGAAAATTTCGTTGTACTTCCAATCAAAAATAGTCCCAAAATAATTTGTTTTTTAATCTTTAGTCTATATAGAACAACTTTTTATGCTCTTTAAAATGAATGCTAGATGATGAAAATCGATTCACTAGTTTTTTTATCATCACTTACGCAATGTTAAAAAACATGGTTTCGAGAAAAGGCCGTTTAAAGTTTGTGGTCAAGAGAAAAAAACTCGGCGGCTGGCACTTCCGGGATTCATATCTTCCACAATTTTGAGAATTAGCTTTTGAAACTTTGACATGATATTTTTAGGCGATATATCTGTCGATTAAAACAATTAAAAAAATCGATTTTAAAAAGTGTCTAAAGGTACTTCCCCCTTAAGGGTTCTTCTCTTTTTAGATATCGCATTGTTTCGGTCAAGGTTGAATGCCATCGTTCTATTTGACCGTTCACCTCACTTTTATAAGGTGGCGTCCGGAATGTTTTATTTGCAATTCGTCCTCCAGCATTGACATTAATGTAGGAGATCTAAGTGCTCCTTCATTATCGATCACTACGTTTTCCGGTATGCAAAAATAAAATAGAATATCTCTTAGGGGGTTTTGGATGTCCTCTACTGATTTCGAGGGAATTTGCTTGGCTATGGCGAATTGCGAAAATTTATCTATTGCTGTAAGAACACGACGTTTCTCAGTGGCAAATAAATCTATATGTACAGTGTGGCCTGGATATTTTGGAATCGGAGTTGAATGGATATAAGGTTTATTGGGATGTCGATCGTATTTGCACTCTTTGCAGATGGTGCATCTTTTCACTAATCGTTTGATTTTGGCTGCCATCTTGGGAAAATAAAAGTTTTCTAGCAATTGTACACAATTTTCTTCTGCATTTTTATGTGATCGTTTATGCACTTGCAGAATTCTTTCTTCTTGTTCGATTTCATTCACGACATCTTCTACAATTTTGCTTGTAAATCTTACTTTACAGTTTCTAAAATGATGTGGATAAATTGACTGAATTGTGCCAAATGTGGCTTCGTCTGTAAGTAGCCCGTTAATAGCAGATGGGTTTAGATACCCTTTGAGGATCTGAATGATTTCCTCTTTGGTGTAAGTTTCTTGAATAAAAATATGCCGTGCGTAGCGGTCAAAAGGGTTTTACAGTTGATAACTCCTTTCATTACCAATTTTGAGGATGACTTGGTTCCGAAAAACATTAATAGGTGTTTCCACAATGGGAATCAGATCATGCGCTGAACTTTCAGCACTGTGCTCGGTGGGGGTCATTGAGTTGATTTCCGGAAGATTTGGAGGCCTGGAAAATGAATCAGCGACGACGTTGGCTTTGCCTGGTTTGTACTTAACCTTGTGATTATACTCCTCCAAAATAGCTTTCTAGCGCTTCATTTTAGTATTTGTATTTTTGTTGCTTAGCGCATACGTTAAGGGTTGGTGATCCGTGAAAATCTTCACTTTTTTAACATCTCCTTCTCGTTTGCCGCAAAGTTCTCTTCAGTTTTGCTGAGCGTACGGGATAAAAAGGAGATAGGTTTGTCATCCTGCGACAAAACTGCGCCTATGGAGAAATTAGAAGCATCCGTTGTTACCTCGAAAGGTTTGGAGAAATCTGGATGCAATAGGACCACTTCTTTAGATACTAGGGACATCTTTATTTTTTCGAAGGCTTCTCGCGCTCCTTTGTCAAGCACAATAGCTTTATTTATGTGTTTGGACACTCGTCCATCCTCCCCTCTTAAAAGGGATGTCAGAAGCTTGTCGATTCGAGCGTAGTCTCTAATAAATCGCCTGTAATAGCCTGATATACCAAGAAAAGATCTGAGTTCCTTGAGCGTTCTCGAAGGCGGAAAGAATGCAATAGCTTCTACTTTTTTAGAACTGCTCTTGATTCCTTCAATGCTTATTACGAAGCCTAATAATTCAACCTCTTGTTGAAAAAATTCGCATTTATCGAGATTAATTCTCCTGTTGGCTTTTTCTAGGGTTTTTAAGGATAATTCAAGGTTCTCCAAGTGCTCTTCTTCGTTTTGACCAAAAATAATTATGTCGTCAATGTAAATATAGCGTCGTATTCCGATGTGTTCACTTAAAATGTCGTCTAATGCTCTCTGTAAAATAGGTAGACCATTTTTTAGTCCAGAGGGTAACCGAAAAAACTCGTATTTGCCATTGTTTATTGAGAATGCTGTCTTTTCGACATCGCCTTCTCTGAGGTTTATTTGATGAAAGCCACTCTTAAGGTCTATTTTTGAAAAAAACATTGTTACCAAGATTTGAGAGAACTTCATTTATCTCTGGTATTGGGTATGAATCGATAATAGTAATGGAATTCAATTTCCTATAGCCAAACACAAGTCTGAATTTCTTTTCTCCAGATGCATCTTCCTTTTTAGGGACAACCCAGACAGAGGCGTTGTATGGGGATTTTGACGGTCTGATTATTCCGTCATTAAGAAGTTTTTGGATTTCCGATTCAACTACGCTTTTAAGAGCTTGAGGGTATGGATACGGTTTCGAATACACGGGATCGTTCGTCGTTGTGCGGATTTTTCCTTTGACTGCTGTAGCGTAGGCCTGTTCTAAATGTGGATCAGAAAGAACATTTGCGCAATTTTTAAGAATAGATTTAACGCGGTTTATATGTAAACTAGTCATGTGTTTCGTTCTGATATTCATATAATTAACATTTTGAGAAAGTTGATGTTTCAAGGGAAGACATAAATCCATTTTAATGGTCATATAATCGTTATCAGTGTGAATAACGGCTTGCAAGTTTTTCAGTGTATCGTTTCCAATGATGCCTGTAAAAGTTTGTTAGTTCGGTAAATTATAGAATTTTAGTTTTTCCGTATGAGGCCCAAAAAGATTTACAAAACATGGTGCTTCACTTTAACTACACCACCAACAGAATTTACCGAAAATGGTTTTTCATTCGCTATAGGATTCCAGATGAGTTGCGGTTAAATTTAATTTTTGTTTGATCCTGTATCGATCAAAAATTTTAAGTGTGTTCCGCTCTTCGCTTTAAATTCGAAATATGGAAGCGAAGAGCTCATAAATCTAAAAAATTAACGGTGTCATTTCCCTCCTGCTGCTCAGAACTGTTTATGTCTATTGCATTCATATATTCCTCGAGAGAAATGTCTTTTTACGCACCCAATGATTCTTCTGGCTGTATGCTGAAGAGCTTTTGTTGTTTGTTAGGAACATTCACTTGACCTGATGGTAATTGCTAGCAAATTGTCTTCTTCCTACTAAGTTTCGGTTTTGATAATTGACCGCACGAGAATGTATGGAATGGTCAATATACATTGGCTCGTACATTCTTGGCTTTGGAGGTAATTGATAATAATTTGGATTCGGATTTTGATAATGTATCTGTGTATGGAATTGGGGTCTTTGAGGGACCCGAGGGTCTTGCAAAAGCTCAGGATGAAAACTATGTTTTGGAGTATATTTATTGTTGGGGTACTGCCGCGGATGAATTTTTCTTGGCGGCAAAGGAGGTGAAAATTGCAGTGCTCGGGAGAAGCGTCCATTCGAAGAGTTGTGGGCATGTTGCGTCCTATAATTCACATTCTCAAGCTTTAAGCATAAATGCAAAGCCTGTGTGAGATCTACCGGCTCTCTAATGCTTAGAAGTTGCGGTAAGTCGCCTCTAAGACCTCTGACGTACGTATCTAAGGCCTTTTCCCGGTAACATTGCATTAACCTACTCAATGGTTCGTGCCCTAATTCCATGGCAGACAACTTATTCAAAATTAATGATAGATGGTGATAAACACTTTGGTAAAACTCATGAATTGTTCCTGCACCTTGAACCAGTGTGGTTAACTGATATTCCAGTGATACCAGGTCGCGCTTGTCCGCGTAATGAAGGGTGAGGCACTTGTAAAATTGTTTTCCAATTCAATGGGGTATTGTAGGATTCAAGGGCAATGTCTGCCTGTCCTTCTATTTTATTCCGTATAACGGAAAGAATACCGAAATATTTGGGAGTTATTCTCAGATGCTCATAAATATGGAGGATCCTCTCAACACTTTTCCTCCACGAACTATATTCACTTGGTTCACCGGAAAAAGTTCTTATACTTTTCACTACATCCGGTATCCTATCCATATCGGATAGGTTTCTATCATTGTCGACGTTTATTTCAACATCAAATTCATTGTTCACATCCGCCGTGGGATTCATTATGTCGTTAAATACCTGTCGGCCCTGTGTTTGCAGGGTTTCGGAAACTACTCTAGTTATAAGTTGGACTAATTCCGCGTCATTTTCGTTTCTATTAGCATCTTCTGAACCCTCAGGAGCACTCCCTACGCACAGGACTGGCGGACGAATTAGATTATTTGGATTTGTCATTTTTTTCGTTTTGTTAACAAAGATCACGAGATTCTTCGTGGTGGTATAAATCTACCGAAGTTCTAAACATGAGGATTTCACTATTTTTTAAAACAGGCACGAAAGCACTTTGCCACAGAAGTGGCAATATTTTCAAATATAAATCAATATTAAATATTAAAATTTATACAAAAAAACTACGATGTTATTCAATGTACGTATACAAAAATATAAACAATATGTAAAAATGCGCCAAAAATTTTCCTTTATGCTGATTATTTCTGCTTTCTTAAAGTTCCTTTGGGTGTCGCTTTTACTGTGGCAGGGTATGTCACCTCTTTGATGGGCCGCTCCACTGGTCAAGGTTGGCAGCTGCTCCTTTTTCCAGTATCTGCTACTTGGGGGCCTTCCTTTACTATCACTATTCTTCAGCGTTTTAAGCGAAGGTCAACATGCACTTTTTACGCACGATTGAAAATGTATTTCGTACACTTGGTTTTCGCGTACTTGTTCTCGTAGCGACGCGGATCACGGTCCCTGCTCGGGTGCCAGTTAAATTACAACACCTTTTTCGTTTTAAACAATTACAAAGTGCAAGACATAAGTCTTGCGTCTTTACTCAGCTAAATTTATTTTACAACTCAACTCATTCTATTCCTATTTCTAAATTTATAAGCTGAAACTGCTGATGCCAGCGTCTGGTGCGTATATCTAAACAATGTTTTCTTTATTAGCTAAAAATGCTGATGTCAGCGTCTGGTGCATTTCTTGCATATATCTAAACAATTATTTCTTTAGAGGCTAAAGTTGCTGATGCCAGCGTCTGGTGCATTTATTGCGTACAAGTAAACAATGACTTCTGGTGGCCACTACATTCTCCTTCATGCTGCGATACGCTGGCCTGGTTGCATCTTATGTTAACTTATATATATATATATATATATATATATATATATATATATATATATATATATATATATATATATATATATATATGTATATATTTTTATATATGTATAAATGTGTGTGTGTGCATGTATGTGTGTGTATAAATGTGTGTGTGTATAAAATCGTTTATAGTCTGAAGAGGTCAGTTGAATTAAAGACTATTGAAAATATTTAGATGCATGTAATATGTCCCTAGGTGTTATGCAAAATAATAAAACATGATTAATATTGCAAACCATCTGAATTTTTGGTACTACATGGGATCACTTCTGAAAAAAGGACACCTTTGCATAACGGACAATTTTGAAATCCCCGAAGGTGTCCGCTATTTAGAAGTATTACTGTACTATGATACTATATCGTGAGTTGTATTGAGTATGGGGTTGTTTATAGAAGCACTGAGTGACGATTTGCACTGAGCGTGGATGCCCGGGTGCACCAAACACTACGTCACATTGTATGCCCTTAGCCAAGGTGTGATTTGAAATTCAACAATCTACAGAAACTTTACAATAAGGAGACTTTTGACTTTAATGACAACGGGAGATTCCACTCAAGAACTGGGAAAAAATATAACAGTGGGCAATGCCATGATATAGATACTGACAAGTTGCAGAAGATTATCACCAGTAGTAATTTTATTTATTGTATCATGAGCCGATTGTAGTTCCATCTTATCTCGTAAACCTTCAAATTGTTTACTACAGCTTCTGTTACTAGTCCAGTCAAATGCTTCTGAAAATAACGTCAACCGTGCATTTTGGGCTACTATGGCTTGTTTAACAGTGAGCTTAAGGGTTACAACCCCTAAAAGTATTATATGACGATACTTGCCATTCCCACGATTTCGTCTACATGCAATTCCTAAAACCCGAGCTCAAGCCGTTTCGGGTTACTTATACATAATTGCATATCCGTGTATCATTACCTCCACAATTGCAGAATCGCGTCTGCACCACACACTAGGATACGCATAAATATCTTCGCATCGACACTCGACGTTTCTTAAGGGTTGCATTGAAGATAATTTATTATGTTACACTTGAGATAACCAAGTCGCATTTGTCTTCATAAATGTCGTTCTCGTGAACTTTGTTTATGAAGACTGTCACCAAATATGTTATTGATGGGTAGTTTAAATTAGGATACAATCTTCTTTTAAGTAAATTAGATAAGAGTGCGAGGTTTCGTTAGAAGAATCCTTATGTGTAATATTTAGTCTTTATTTAGGATCACGCGACTCTAGATCGCCAAATATATGTTCCAAAAGATAAGTTTTGTGTTTTTTTCTGATCCGAAGTTCGGAATATATATATATATATATATATATATATATATATATTCCCTTTTTTGTTTTGAATATTTGCGAAATCAAATATAAAATTCTTAAGCTCAAGTTTCTTGGTTCGTAGCTCCAATCCTCTCCGGGCCACCTTGAATAGAAGAAAAAGTGGAACATTATAATATCTCAAAAGCCATGGCTCCCACAAAAAAGTTTTGCGTGGCAAACTTATGTAGAATTGAATTTCCAGAAACTTCTTACTTTCATAGGGTGCCAATAATAAAAAACAACCACAAGAGCCACAACCTCTTTGTTTTCCCTCTTACCGCGAAAAACATTCAGAGCTTACTACAAGATAACTTCATTATTTTAACTATTTTCTTCAACATTCACCAGATACAATTTAGAGGTGCTTTTTTGACACGTGGCTTCCCCAATAAGCTTTATCCCCAGGCTATCGAAAGCCCATTATTGAAGCTTTTGTCGATTAATAGGATCTTGTTGAGGGTCATTAAAATATATCTCGTCATTTTCATCGGGTATTGCCTGAGAAAGATATAAACTATAAGCATTCATGAATTGATTTTCCAGCCTTAGGAACATGTATCATTGAACATTTTAAGCCACCTTTGAATTTGATGGTATACCCGAATAGTATGCAATCGAGCTTAAGGCTAGGGAATCAAAGAGAAATTTGATTTATTCTTGGCCATTGAAATTGTGAATAGTTTGCATTAAAGAGCATCAATAGATCCATCAAATTTAGCAATTCCGTAGAGAGCAATTGAAAAACGCTCACCAATAATCGTAAATGCTGCTGCATCTAAATTTTTGAGCTGAAACATTTCTAGAAGCAAGGCCTGGGTTCCTTTCTAATGTAGTCAAATGTTTCATTTTTTTATACTATCTTCAACATCTGTGTGCGTTAAGCTATATATTTTGTGAGATGATTTTCCTTTTTGTGGTTTAAAGAAAACGACAAAAAACTCCACCCTAGCACAGAAAGTAAAACAGGGATGTTTATGTCCTCAGCGTCAATTATAGTAGTATGGATAGGGGGGTTCTAACTCACTTTTTCCCACGGTCCCCATTTTTTCCCACAGTCCCCAATTTTCTCCCACGGTCCAAGGTCAAGGTCAGGGTCAAGGTCGGGGTGTTTCCCACGGATGACGTCACCTGTTATCGGTTCCGTTGGCGCCATTTCTTATCGCTGTCGGGGTGTTTCCCACGGATGACGCCATTTCTTATCGCTTCCGGTGGCGCCATTTCTTATCGCTGTCGAGGTGTTTCCCACGGATGACGCCATTTCTTATCGCTGTCGGGGTGTTTCCCACGGATGACGCCACCTGTTATCGCTGTCGGGGTGTTCCCCCACGGGCAGGTGTTTTCCCACGGCCAGGTGTTTTCCAACCGCGATGAGTCATGCTGATGAATAGGTGAGATAAGAAGTCAAGGTCAAAGGTCAAGGGTCAAGGGTCAAAAGTCAAGGGTCGAAGGTCAAAGGTCAAGGGTCAAAGGTCAAAGGTCAGGGTCAAAGGTCAAAGTTCAAAGGTCAAAGGAGTTTTCCCAGCCTCGGTGAGAGTCATATCCCAGGAAACACCTATGACATCATCTTCAATTTCGCAACAACACGCAATATTCTGATTTCGCAACAAAATGCAATATTCTGAGTCATATCTCAATTCTGAGTCATATCTGAAACACATTACCCCAAATACCTAAACCTTGAATCATCTATATAAACATCCTGCACATAATATTCCCATAACCACAAAAATAATAACCATACACTTGAAATCCAATAAGATAAGTTAACTTCCCAGAAACGAAAATGCCAATCACCGGAAATTCCACTGATAAGTTGGAATACAAAAGATCGTATTACTGCACTAGTTGCAAATCGGATCGGCATAACGTAAACAATTGCCCTTATTTGAAAGATAAAGATAAAAGAAGGAAATAATAAATAAAGATTAGCGATGGGCTAAATACAAAATAATAGTAATTATAATATTAAGTTACCCTTAAGGAATTTATAAAATAAACAATAGAATTATATAAAAAGAAAAAACCCAACAGGAATCATTCCAGTTGCTATTCTGCGTTGTAAACCAGTATTCATTCAAAGTGAATTTTTATACCTTGTCGAAAAAATATAAAAAATTGCAAAAGATAAAAAGTGAATAAAATTTAAAAGTTTATTTTAAATATAAAATAACTAAGTTTTTTATTTAAAGTGGAAAAGGGAGAATTGGATCTTTCAGATATCCAATCCTCTGCTTTCACTTTGCATCTCAATTTAGGAAAGTTTTTATTTTGAGCTCAGTGAAATAACACGAAGTGAATTGTATTCCTTAAAATGTTTTGTGAATTTTATAATATCGAAGTCAATAGTGCTTGTTGGAACTATCATGTGCGAACCAATGCTCACAAAAATAAATCTATAGAGCCCCTCAACGAACATTTTAAAAGGGTAAAAAGTTGTTTTGAACAGCGAATGGAAACTCTTGTTTTTGAAAACAAAGATGAAGGTCTTTTAAATTCGGCGGAGTTTTTAAAGAGGATGGAAGATCCGTTAGTGAATTATCTGATGAGTGCACTAGATGAACGCGTAACGCTCAAATTCAACATTGAACTCTTTGCTGAATTCATTAAAATGAATGATGATGATGAGAACGATTGCATGATAAGCATTAAGTCGTTCCAAACAAAAATGCAAGCGATAATTCAAAAAAGTGAATTGAAATTAGCTTTCTATAATATGGCTAATGAAGTTCAAAACAAAATGGAGGAATTCCAGGAAAAAGACAGTGGATGGGCTCTCGTTAGAATTACGCACTGTGAGTTAAATATAAACGATTTTAAACCATTGAGAGGAACAAGTTATATTCCACTACCAAAACAATTGGCCAATAAGCGTGCTTGCATTAATATTAAGAACCGCGACAGTTATTGTTTTAAATGGTGCATAATTTCCGCAATGTGTCCGATAGATCATAATTCAGAAAGAACTACATCATACCGAATTGATGACATTGCCAAACAATCAGTGTCAATTTATTAGGATACGATCCAGAGTTAAAAAAAAGTTATCGGTCCATATCATATCACAAAGCAAGAAAAATCGCATCACATCAATCTGCTCCTGCTGCAATCCAACGAAGAATGTCATTATGTTTGGATTAAACATATTTCAAGGTATGTAATAGGGAATATTGTGTGTGTGTGTGTGTGTGTGTTTGGGATTTGTAAATTTTTTTTTCTTCATTAAAGGTTGATTCGCTGTCAACAAACGCTACACAATTGTGCTATCTATGTTTGCAACAAATGCCTTCAATATTTTATTTCGAGCGAGAAACTGCAATTGCATAAAAACAGCTGCAGCAGAGTAGTTACGAAAATGGTGGAACCGGAGAAAGCAACGCTGCAGTACAAAAGCTATGGACGACAACTCGAGATACCTTTTGTCATCTATGCAGATTTTGAATGCCTTCTTCAGGACGTTGATACATGTGCACCCAATCCGACACTTTCATCAACCTCAACAATCCAAGAACATACCCCTTGTGCTTTTTCTTATTTCATCAAGTGTTCATTCGATTCAAAATTAGACAGATTCAGATTATACAAAGGCCCAGATTCACCCAAAGAATTCGTTAATTCCATTGTAAATGATGTAAAATGGTTTTATATAAATCATATCAAGAATCCAAAGTCAATGGATGCTCTATCGTCGGAAGAAGAAAAGGTTCAAAGGGAATCGATTTTCTGTTACATTTGTAAAAAAGAGCTTGACAATGATAGAGTCCGAGACCATTCTCACTTTACTGGAAAATATAGAGGTCCCGCTCATAGCGAATGCAATTTATTGTATCGAGTACCGAAATTCTTTCCAATATTATTTCACAACCTGTCAGGCTATGATTGTCATTTGTTTGTGAAAGAATTAGATAGCATTGATGGGGAAATATCTATTATACCCATTAATAAGGAATTATACATTTCATTATCTAAACGAATTCAAGTCGATGAGTTTGAAACGATTGAGCTTAGGTTCTTAGACTCAGCCAGATTCATGCAGAGTAGTTTGGATGCTCTAGTGAAAAATCTTTCTCCAGTAGATCTGAAAACCGTAAGATCAGTTTATGAAGATGGGGAGAAATTCCATCTGCTTACAAGAAAGGGTGTATTTCCCTACGATTATATTAACTCGTGGGATCGATTGAGTGAAGTTTGTTTACCACCTCGAGAAAGCTTTTACAACAAAATGACAAATAGCGAGTGCAATGAGATTGATTATAAACATGCTGAAAATGTATGGAAAGTTTTCAATTGCACAACGATTTGGGACTATTTGGAATTATATCTGAAGACAGATGTGCTGCTTCTGACAGACGTGTTCGAAAATTTCAGGAAAGTTTGTAAAAATATCTATGGACTTGACCCTTGCCAATACTATACAACTCCTGGGTTATCGTGGGATGCCATGCTCAAAATAACATCCGGTGGCGCCATTTCTTATCGCTGTCGGGGTGTTTCCCACGGATGGCGCCATTTCTTATCGCTGTCGGGGTGTTTCCCACGGATGACGCCATTTCTTATCGCTTCCGGTGGCGCCATTTCTTATCGCTGTCGGGGTGTTTCCCACGGATGACGCCATTTCTTATCGCTGTCGGGGTGTTTCCCACGGATGACGCCACCTGTTATCGCTGTCGGGGTGTTCCCCCACGGGCAGGTGTTTTCCCACGGCCAGGTGTTTCCCAACCGCGATGAGTCATGCTGATGAATAGGTGAGATAAGAAGTCAAGGTCAAAGGTCAAGGGTCAAGGGTCAAAAGTCAAGGGTCGAAGGTCAAAGGTCAAGGGTCAAAGGTCAAAGGTCAGGGTCAGGGTCAAAGGTCAAAGTTCAAAGGTCAAAGGAGTTTTCCCAGCCTCGGTGAGAGTCATATCCCAGGAAACACCTATGACATCATCTTCAATTTCGCAACAACACGCAATATTCTGATTTCGCAACAAAATGCAATATTCTGAGTCATATCTCAATTCTGAGTCATATCTGAAACACATTACCCCAAATACCTAAACCTTGAATCATCTATATAAACATCCTGCACATAATATTCCCATAACCACAAAAATAATAACCATACACTTGAAATCCAATAAGATAAGTTAACTTCCCAGAAACGAAAATGCCAATCACCGGAAATTCCACTGATAAGTTGGAATACAAAAGATCGTATTACTGCACTAGTTGCAAATCGGATCGGCATAACGTAAACAATTGCCCTTATTTGAAAGATAAAGATAAAAGAAGGAAATAATAAATAAAGATTAGCGATGGGCTAAATACAAAATAATAGTAATTATAATATTAAGTTACCCTTAAGGAATTTATAAAATAAACAATAGAATTATATAAAAAGAAAAAACCCCAACAGGAATCATTCCAGTTGCTATTCTGCGTTGTAAACCAGTATTCATTCAAAGTGAATTTTTATACCTTGTCGAAAAAATATAAAAAATTGCAAAAGATAAAAAGTGAATAAAATTTAAAAGTTTATTTTAAATATAAAATAACTAAGTTTTTTATTTAAAGTGGAAAAGGGAGAATTGGATCTTTCAGATATCCAATCCTCTGCTTTCACTTTGCATCTCAATTTAGGAAAGTTTTTATTTTGAGCTCAGTGAAATAACACGAAGTGAATTGTATTCCTTAAAATGTTTTGTGAATTTTATAATATCGAAGTCAATAGTGCTTGTTGGAACTATCATGTGCGAACCAATGCTCACAAAAATAAATCTATAGAGCCCCTCAACGAACATTTTAAAAGGGTAAAAAGTTGTTTTAAACGGCGAATGGAAACTCTTGTTTTTGAAAACAAAGATGAAGGTCTTTTAAATTCGGCGGAGTTTTTAAAGAGGATGGAAGATCCGTTAGTGAATTATCTGATGAGTGCACTAGATGAACGCGTAACGCTCAAATTCAACATTGAACTCTTTGCTGAATTCATTAAAATGAATGATGATGATGAGAACGATTGCATGATAAGCATTAAGTCGTTCCAAACAAAAATGCAAGCGATAATTCAAAAAAGTGAATTGAAATTAGCTTTCTATAATATGGCTAATGAAGTTCAAAACAAAATGGAGGAATTCCAGGAAAAAGACAGTGGATGGGCTCTCGTTAGAATTACGCACTGTGAGTTAAATATAAACGATTTTAAACCATTGAGAGGAACAAGTTATATTCCACTACCAAAACAATTGGCCAATAAGCGTGCTTGCATTAATATTAAGAACCGCGACAGTTATTGTTTTAAATGGTGCATAATTTCCGCAATGTGTCCGATAGATCATAATTCAGAAAGAACTACATCATACCGAATTGATGACATTGCTGACAGCGTTATACATCTTCAAAATGGTATAGTGTTGAATTTTTGGGGACTCAAGTTTCCGCTACAGGTGCAAGATATTCGCAAATTTGAAGAATTAAACCAAACAATCAGTGTCAATTTATTAGGATACGATCCAGAGTTAAAAAAAAGTTATCGGTCCATATCATATCACAAAGCAAGAAAAATCGCATCACATCAATCTGCTCCTGCTGCAATCCAACGAAGAATGTCATTATGTTTGGATTAAACATATTTCAAGGTATGTAATAGGGAATATTGTGTGTGTGTGTGTGTGTGTGTTTGGGATTTGTAAATTTTTTTTTCTTCATTAAAGGTTGATTCGCTGTCAACAAACGCTACACAATTGTGCTATCTATGTTTGCAACAAATGCCTTCAATATTTTATTTCGAGCGAGAAACTGCAATTGCATAAAAACAGCTGCAGCAGAGTAGTTACGAAAATGGTGGAACCGGAGAAAGCAACGCTGCAGTACAAAAGCTATGGACGACAACTCGAGATACCTTTTGTCATCTATGCAGATTTTGAATGCCTTCTTCAGGACGTTGATACATGTGCACCCAATCCGACACTTTCATCAAACTCAACAATCCAAGAACATACCCCTTGTGCTTTTTCTTATTTCATCAAGTGTTCATTCGATTCAAAATTAGACAGATTCAGATTATACAAAGGCCCAGATTCACCCAAAGAATTCGTTAATTCCATTGTAAATGATGTAAAATGGTTTTATATAAATCATATCAAGAATCCAAAGTCAATGGATGCTCTATCGTCGGAAGAAGAAAAGGTTCAAAGGGAATCGATTTTCTGTTACATTTGTAAAAAAGAGCTTGACAATGATAGAGTCCGAGACCATTCTCACTTTACTGGAAAATATAGAGGTCCCGCTCATAGCGAATGCAATTTATTGTATCGAGTACCGAAATTCTTTCCAATATTATTTCACAACCTGTCAGGCTATGATTGTCATTTGTTTGTGAAAGAATTAGATAGCATTGATGGGGAAATATCTATTATACCCATTAATAAGGAATTATACATTTCATTATCTAAACGAATTCAAGTCGATGAGTTTGAAACGATTGAGCTTAGGTTCTTAGACTCAGCCAGATTCATGCAGAGTAGTTTGGATGCTCTAGTGAAAAATCTTTCTCCAGTAGATCTGAAAACCGTAAGATCAGTTTATGAAGATGGGGAGAAATTCCATCTGCTTACAAGAAAGGGTGTATTTCCCTACGATTATATTAACTCGTGGGATCGATTGAGTGAAGTTTGTTTACCACCTCGAGAAAGCTTTTACAACAAAATGACAAATAGCGAGTGCAATGAGATTGATTATAAACATGCTGAAAATGTATGGAAAGTTTTCAATTGCACAACGATTTGGGACTATTTGGAATTATATCTGAAGACAGATGTGCTGCTTCTGACAGACGTTTTCGAAAATTTCAGGAAAGTTTGTAAAAATATCTATGGACTTGACCCTTGCCAATACTATACAACTCCTGGGTTATCGTGGGATGCCATGCTCAAAATAACATCCGGTGGCGCCATTTCTTATCGCTGTCGGGGTGTTTCCCACGGATGACGCCATTTCTTATCGCTGTCGGGGTGTTTCCCACGGATGACGCCACCTGTTATCGCTGTCGGGGTGTTCCCCCACGGGCAGGTGTTTTTCCACGGCCAGGTGTTTCCCAACCGCGATGAGTCATGCTGATGAATAGGTGAGATAAGAAGTCAAGGTCAAAGGTCAAGGGTCAAGGGTCAAAAGTCAAGGGTCGAAGGTCAAAGGTCAAGGGTCAAAGGTCAAAGGTCAGGGTCAAAGGTCAAAGTTCAAAGGTCAAAGGAGTTTTCCCAGCCTCGGTGAGAGTCATATCCCAGGAAACACCTATGACATCATCTTCAATTTCGCAACAACACGCAATATTCTGATTTCGCAACAAAATGCAATATTCTGAGTCATATCTCAATTCTGAGTCATATCTGAAACACATTACCCCAAATACCTAAACCTTGAATCATCTATATAAACATCCTGCACATAATATTCCCATAACCACAAAAATAATAACCATACACTTGAAATCCAATAAGATAAGTTAACTTCCCAGAAACGAAAATGCCAATCACCGGAAATTCCACTGATAAGTTGGAATACAAAAGATCGTATTACTGCACTAGTTGCAAATCGGATCGGCATAACGTAAACAATTGCCCTTATTTGAAAGATAAAGATAAAAGAAGGAAATAATAAATAAAGATTAGCGATGGGCTAAATACAAAATAATAGTAATTATAATATTAAGTTACCCTTAAGGAATTTATAAAATAAACAATAGAATTATATAAAAAGAAAAAACCCCAACAGGAATCATTCCAGTTGCTATTCTGCGTTGTAAACCAGTATTCATTCAAAGTGAATTTTTATACCTTGTCGAAAAAATATAAAAAATTGCAAAAGATAAAAAGTGAATAAAATTTAAAAGTTTATTTTAAATATAAAATAACTAAGTTTTTTATTTAAAGTGGAAAAGGGAGAATTGGATCTTTCAGATATCCAATCCTCTGCTTTCACTTTGCATCTCAATTTAGGAAAGTTTTTATTTTGAGCTCAGTGAAATAACACGAAGTGAATTGTATTCCTTAAAATGTTTTGTGAATTTTATAATATCGAAGTCAATAGTGCTTGTTGGAACTTTCATGTGCGAACCAATGCTCACAAAAATAAATCTATAGAGCCCCTCAACGAACATTTTAAAAGGGTAAAAAGTTGTTTTGAACAGCGAATGGAAACTCTTGTTTTTGAAAACAAAGATGAAGGTCTTTTAAATTCGGCGGAGTTTTTAAAGAGGATGGAAGATCCGTTAGTGAATTATCTGATGAGTGCACTAGATGAACGCGTAACGCTCAAATTCAACATTGAACTCTTTGCTGAATTCATTAAAATGAATGATGATGATGAGAACGATTGCATGATAAGCATTAAGTCGTTCCAAACAAAAATGCAAGCGATAATTCAAAAAAGTGAATTGAAATTAGCTTTCTATAATATGGCTAATGAAGTTCAAAACAAAATGGAGGAATTCCAGGAAAAAGACAGTGGATGGGCTCTCGTTAGAATTACGCACTGTGAGTTAAATATAAACGATTTTAAACCATTGAGAGGAACAAGTTATATTCCACTACCAAAACAATTGGCCAATAAGCGTGCTTGCATTAATATTAAGAACCGCGACAGTTATTGTTTAAAATGGTGCATAATTTCCGCAATGTGTCCGATAGATCATAATTCAGAAAGAACTACATCATACCGAATTGATGACATTGCTGACAGCGTTATACATCTTCAAAATGGTATAGTGTTGAATTTTCGGGGACTCAAGTTTCCGCTACAGGTGCAAGATATTCGCAAATTTGAAGAATTAAACCAAACAATCAGTGTCAATTTATTAGGATACGATCCAGAGTTAAAAAAAGTTATCGGTCCATATCATATCACAAAGCAAGAAAAATCGCATCACATCAATCTGCTCCTGCTGCAATCCAACGAAGAATGTCATTATGTTTGGATTAAACATATTTCAAGGTATGTAATAGGGAATATTGTGTGTGTGTGTGTGTGTGTGTGTTTGGGATTTGTAAATTTTTTTTTCTTCATTAAAGGTTGATTCGCTGTCAACAAACGCTACACAATTGTGCTATCTATGTTTGCAACAAATGCCTTCAATATTTTATTTCGAGCGAGAAACTGCAATTGCATAAAAACAGCTGCAGCAGAGTAGTTACGAAAATGGTGGAACCGGAGAAAGCAACGCTGCAGTACAAAAGCTATGGACGACAACTCGAGATACCTTTTGTCATCTATGCAGATTTTGAATGCCTTCTTCAGGACGTTGATACATGTGCACCCAATCCGACACTTTCATCAACCTCAACAATCCAAGAACATACCCCTTGTGCTTTTTCTTATTATATCAAGTGTTCATTCGATTCAAAATTAGACAGATTCAGATTATACAAAGGCCCAGATTCACCCAAAGAATTCGTTAATTCCATTGTAAATGATGTAAAATGGTTTTATATAAATCATATCAAGAATCCAAAGTCAATGGATGCTCTATCGTCGGAAGAAGAAAAGGTTCAAAGGGAATCGATTTTCTGTTACATTTGTAAAAAAGAGCTTGACAATGATAGAGTCCGAGACCATTCTCACTTTACTGGAAAATATAGAGGTCCCGCTCATAGCGAATGCAATTTATTGTATCGAGTACCGAAATTCTTTCCAATATTATTTCACAACCTGTCAGGCTATGATTGTCATTTGTTTGTGAAAGAATTAGATAGCATTGATGGGGAAATATCTATTATACCCATTAATAAGGAATTATACATTTCATTATCTAAACGAATTCAAGTCGATGAGTTTGAAACGATTGAGCTTAGGTTCTTAGACTCAGCCAGATTCATGCAGAGTAGTTTGGATGCTCTAGTGAAAAATCTTTCTCCAGTAGATCTGAAAACCGTAAGATCAGTTTATGAAGATGGGGAGAAATTCCATCTGCTTACAAGAAAGGGTGTATTTCCCTACGATTATATTAACTCGTGGGATCGATTGAGTGAAGTTTGTTTACCACCTCGAGAAAGCTTTTACAACAAAATGACAAATAGCGAGTGCAATGAGATTGATTATAAACATGCTGAAAATGTATGGAAAGTTTTCAATTGCACAACGATTTGGGACTATTTGGAATTATATCTGAAGACAGATGTGCTGCTTCTGACAGACGTTTTCGAAAATTTCAGGAAAGTTTGTAAAAATATCTATGGACTTGACCCTTGCCAATACTATACAACTCCTGGGTTATCGTGAGATGCCATGCTCAAAATAACATCTGTTAAACTTGATCTTCTAACAGATATAAACATGCATCACTTCATACAACGAGGAATCAGAGGTGGTATTACTCAATGCTCACATCGTCACTCAAAAGCTAACAACAAATACTTGGAAGATTATAAAGAAGAGGATCCTTCCAAATATCTGATGTATGTAGACGCAAACAATCTATATGGTTGGGCAATGTCACAACCACTTCCCCATTCTGAATTCCAGTGGGTTGAAAATATAGATGAGGTTGATATTCTTAATATTGCAATAGACGCGGACATTGGCTACATATTGGAAGTTGTTTTGGAGTATCCAACAACAAAGCATGGTGAACATAATGATTTACCTTTCTGTGCAGAAAATAAAAAAGCTCCTGGTTCGAAAACGGCGAAATTGATCACTGACTTAACTAACAAGCAAAATTATGTGATTCACTATAGAAATCTACAGCAATGCATTGCGAATGGGTTGAAATTGACTATGGACACATAGAGTTTTACAGTTTAAACAATCGACTTGGATGAAGCAGTACATAGACTTGAACACCCAATATCGCAAAGCCAGTAAAAATTTGTTTGAGAAAAACTTTTTCAAGCTTTTAAACAACGCAGTATATGGCAAAACGATGGAAAATGTGGATAAAAGGAAAGATGTGAAGATTGTGACGGATTGGGAAAGCCGAGGCAGACACTCAGGCGCACGAAATCTAATATCGAAGCCACATTTTCATAGTGCAGCCGTTTTTACCCCCAATATGGCAGCTATTCAAATGGATAGAGTATTCACATGCTACAACAAACCGACTTACCTGGGTTTCACTGTGCTTGATCTATCAAAATTGAAAATGTATGATTTTCATTATCGTTTCATGAAACCCAAATATAATGAGAAAATTATTCTCAACTATATGGATACGGATTCATCTATTTACACTATTCAAACCAATGACTTTTACAGTGATATTATACCGGATATAGACAATCACTTTGATACTTCTGAGTACTCCCAAGATAACATATATAATATTCCGCTGAAAAATGGAAAAGTGTTGGGTATGATGAAAGACGAAAATAATGGAAAAATCATTTCAAATTCTTCGTTTTCTCGGTGTTTTTGCGCCATTTCAATAATTTATTTTAAGTAAAACTTTTCCAAACGCAAATATTTTATATTATAATAACATATATATATTTCAAGGGTGAGAGTTCCCTCTTCTTCAGTGCTATTTTACTATGGTATACATTTTTTGCCTTAATTATAAGTCCTCAACGCTTAGCCACTCATACACCTATCTATCATCCAGTTTTACTTAATTAGATCTAACAGTTTTGAATACCCGTTGCCTGCGTCTTCATTGAGGTTTTTGGGTTGTCTAATAATCCATAGACTCTCATAAACATCCAATTTTCGGTAGTCCTTTACCTGCTGTACCACTTCAAGGTCATCCCATCCGATTGTATGGTTGTTTATAACCATGTGTTTGGCCACGGCTGATTTCGCTGCTTCACTGGACATTTTTGTTGACCTGAATCTCTCCGCTTCTTTGACATGCTCGTTGTACCTGGTTTGTATGGGTCGTTGCGTTTGGCCAACGTAGTAACTGCTTCGAACTGCTTCGAAGCTTAAGCGGTGCGCGTTTCGATGAAACGATGACGTCATCGTTTAGGGGGGAATCCGCCACGTGTCTAGCTTGAACTATTTATCTGTTAATGAACTGCTTTGCTAAAAATGGGGTTAAAGTCCTTCTGTTTACTACCAAAATACAATTCTATGCTATACCAAAATACGATTCTATGCTTTACATTAAACTTACTATCCAACAATACAGAATCAATAGTTAAGGCTCCTAGAGATTCTAATTAAACTATTAGCGAGTTGTTGAATGAGGTTCTCTAGTATTTAATGAAATATTATTTGTATGATGTGATAAGAGATATAGTTTTATCTATACATTTAATGAATTTATTTTGTAAATATGTAGAGAATTTGAAGGTCATTTTAGATTGGATTGTTTATGGTCAGTATAGTAGTAGAGTGATAAAAATTTGCGAGCGGTGTTTCATGGACAACAATTAAGCTGCTGGATGGGTTTATAATAAGAGGAAACTCCGAGTGTGACGTGATGTCTGGAAATGTGGACTCTGATTTTAGTTGTGGAAAAGATGAAAATTAGTAGAGGTAAGCGATGTTATAATATTGTGTGTGTGTATGTGTGTGTGTGTGTGTGAACCAATATGGTTAGTTTTAAGATTATTAATGTGAGGATTTGAAGGCCATTGAAGTTGGGTGAATCTGAGTGTGTGATATGAAAAAAAACGGTGCTTGATGGTGAGTCATGAGAAAAAAATACGTTTGCTTATGAGGAAGTTGCGGATTTGTGAGTTGGGCCCGAATTGGCTGTTCAGTATTTTCCTTATACGCGGTTTCTAATATCAGTGTTTTGGAGGAAATGTTTGTATTTGATTTGCAAATATGTTTTGAGTGATGGATTTTAGGTGGGTTTCAAGATATGTAGCAATGATTTTCGTGAAGGGCATGGTAAGCAAATTAAATGATTAGAGAGTTGTTTATTGAGGTTTCCCTAGTATTGCTTAAAGTCATCATTTTAGGTTTTTAACGAGATACATATACGAACTAGTATTTTTGGATAAAACTGATATCTTCAGTCTATTTATACTGTTTTCATTTTTTATCATTTCCTTTGTTCTTGTTTTTCTTTGAAAAAAAAATATTTTTTTTAAATTCATTCAATTTTATTTATTTCAATCTTCCTGGTCTACATCCATTACAATATTATAATGTCCTCAAGCATATGTGCTAACCCCATCTTCTCTTATATATCGCTTATCATCTAAATAACTTAAAGAAACCTTATTTATACATTCAGTATATAAATTGTGAAGCTTAGATCTAAACACGTACATACTACCTCTAAATATCTTTTTTCTAAACAAGCAATCTCTATAATCATCTGAATTTAGTCCATCCATA